>CATIWM010313847.1:0-26320 GCA_949671775.1 Mallotus repandus | reverse complement strand
GATCTCCAAAATTGATTCACGTATTCTGGCTTGTTTTCGTCAAAATCTTTACCGGACCAAAAATATGCTTTTGAAAATTTTCAGAAACCAAAGGAAAAAAAATCTTTTTTCTCCCTTTTCCTCTCTGCCTCTTCCCTTTTTCTTTTTTTTTCTTCCCCTCCTCCTCTCTCTACGTTCTCCTCTCCGCCTTTTATTCTCTGTATATCCCCGAATCCGTTTTACGGGATAAATGATTATGTAGAGATAAAATGATCCAATTACACAGATTTGATAAAAGTAGAGCGGAGCTGATATACGTTAATTTATTTATTATATTTTTTATTTTTAATATTTTTTATTATTAATTTTTGACCAATCAAATTTAAGAAAAATTAATTAAAATAAAATAAAATAAAATAAAACAAAATAAAAAAATTTTTGCAAAAATCCGATCGGTATTCTAGAATTTCGGTCGAAATTCTGTAATTTCGACTAGAATTCTGCAATTTTGACCGAAATTCTGTAGATTTCCGATCGAACATATGCAATTTCGACTGGAATTTTGTAGATTTTCGATCGAACATATGGAATTCCGATCGAAATTCTGAATTTTCAGTCGAAAATATAGAATCCCGATCGGAATTCTGAATTTTCGATCGAAAATTTGCTTTTCCGATTGGATTTTTTTAACATTTAATTATAAAAAAACCCTTGAAGGAAAAGAAAACTTTCAATTTAGTCCGTAAAAATGCAATCAAGCCTTGGAATCTGAAATTCAAATATTAGAGACCTATTTGCGACGAGTTTTCATCATCGGAGTCCTCTCTCGCATCCATATTCTAGTTATCCCAAAATTAGGTGCTTACACACATGCTACTTAGTGGGCTACACTAGGATTGTGTGCGCACTAGTACGCTAGATGGTAGGATGTGCATTTTTATTTAATAAAAGATTATATGGCATGAATTTATGGTTTAAATAAATTTTTGAGAACTTTGATAGAGAGAGATATGGCTACAGCAGCTCAGTTGACCTTTCAGCGTCTCGGGGCCAGTCATGTTGATAGCGAGACTGCAGTAGCTCAGTTGACCTTTCAGGGTCTCAAGGCCGGTCTACTATCAAATTGGTAAAGAGAAATATTATTGGACTCAAGGAAATTTAATGATCAGTGTAGTACAATATTTGAGGTTGCGACAAATCTTAGGGTTCTGCTCCGATACTCTACTTCCACTTGTGTCCTGTTTGTGTGGAAATGTATTTGAGCATTTGCATGAATGCATGTATAAATTAAATAAATATTATTATGATTCTTGCGTGATTGTATCCTTATGTTGCATGCATATATATAATAATGATTTACTCAGTAAGGTCTGATTCCCCTTAATTATTTTTTAGGATTCCTCTCTTCAGACCTCCCCTAGATATCCTCTCCGCTGGACCCTTTCTTCACCAACTGATTTATGTAAATTTTAAACTATCATTTCTTTGTATTTCTTAGATGCTGTAGTAGTAGTATGTACTTATTGTAGAATGTTTGATGATTTGACAGTGGTCTTATACTTAAATATTTGTAAAAATTTTATGATGGTATTTATGGATGATTTCCCTTAAATTTTCTCTTTGATAAGAAAAGTTTTAATTCTTTGGTAAATTTATAATTATGTTTGGTGTGAAAGTTGTGTTTTAGGCTTCCTACAAGTTTTAAATTTGTGTGAATTCTCGTTTCCTAGTGCCGGTCATGACCTTGGGGTTTAGGTCATGACAAAGTTGGTATCAAAGCCTAGGTTTAGTGTGGTTGACCTAGTTTGGTAGAGTTGGAGTTTTCTTTGAAACTACTGCTGCAATTAGGCTCAACTATGTCCTTAAATAGTCTACCTTGCTTTTAGATTTTCGCATAACCATTAGGATATCTGTTATTGCCTAAATTGTGTTCTATTTCTTTTCTTTTTTTAGAATGAGGAGGAGAGCGTGAGTCACTCCATCGGTCAATCAGGCCGAGGATGAGGACCAGGATGAAGTTCTACCCCCTGTGCTGCCAGCTAGATGTAGGGGTAGGGGTAGAGGTAGACCTAGAGGAGCAGCAGGTCATCATAGATAGAGAGAGCTATAGGATGATGAACCTGCATGCCAGGATTTTGAGGAAGTTGTCTATGCACCAGGAGTTCAGCAGGGTGCAGTAGCTATACCCCAGGCTGTATCGCCTATGCAACCTCTATTTAAGCAGAGAGTTCGGGGTATGTCAGACCTAGAGGCAGTATTATTTTATGCCAGAGTCGACAGGATTTATTTTGATAAGACTTCAGACTTGCTAGATTTTCTCCATACGATTGAGTCAAGGACTCAGACTGCACACACCGATTATCAAAGGATACTTATTATCGAGTTATTAGTTGAGGGGCCAGTGTTGGATTGGTTTGTTAAGGTGATTTAGCCCCATATGACTACATTCACTTGGGCTCGGTTTAGAGAGCGGTTTATGAGACAATTCTACCTAAAGCTGATGAGGATGAGTTACCGACTTCGGTTGACTAATATTTTCAGAGGTGATAGGTCAATGGAGGAGTACACCAGGGAGTTTCTCAGACTGTCCCGATATGTTGAGGATATGATAAGGGATCAGTACTTCACCGTCACCACTTATGTCACCGGTTTAGGTTCTGTATTTGCTGGGATGCCTACTGTAGGCTTAACTCTTGAGGCAGTGACTGAGTTAGCCAAGCAGATTGATCTTAGTCTCATTAGGCATGGAGTTATGCCTGATTTCTATCAGAGTAGAGGTACCAGAGTAGGAGAATATTAGAGTACTCAGTATACAATATTTCAAATAGGCTTTAGTAGTCAACCTAGAGGATATTTTCAGCAGGGCCAGAGGCCTCAACAGAGGGTCTACAGGAGCGACAGACATGGCCGCAGTGGAGCCCACAGACTTATCTGATTTGGTTTAGATGCTACCAATAGTAGTAGCAGTTAGAGGTTAGGATATGGTAGCACAGGATCTGCAGTTAGTACTTGTTAGACTTGTGGTAGAGTCCATTAGGGACCATGCTATATGGCTCATAAAGCATGCTTCAGATGTGGATAGACTGGGGAATATGCTAGATCATGCCTCATTCAGGTTTTTAGTAGCAGTTGCCTCAGTCTTCTATAGCTAGTGTAGCTCCAACGCAGTTCCAGCCACTACCATTCTAGTATCAGGGTACCTCTCAGTTTGTAGCCCAGTAGGGGCGAGGTAGAGGAGGTAGAGATAGTGCTAGAGGATATCAACAGGCTTTTTCCAGTCAGCATAGAGGCAGAGGACAGGCTAGAGTTTTCACTCTCATACAGCAGGATGCTTAGGCATCCAATGCAATCATAGCAGGTACACTTCCGGTATATTATTTTAATGCTAGAGTTTTAATTGATCCGGGTGCTACCCATTCCTTTGTGTCTCTTATTTTTGCTTTGAAATCAGGCTGGCAAGCAGCGAGGATGGCAATTCCTTTATCAGTTGCCATGCCTCTAAGTGATTCATTGGACACTGATGTTATTCTTCTAGGGTGTCTTGTGTTGGTAGAAGGTAGAGAGTTGCTAGTAGACTTAGTGTTATTAGATGTGATGGACTTTGATGTAATCCTAGGGATGGATTAGTTGTCTTAGCATTATGCCACTGTGGATTGTCGTAGCAAAGAGGTGATTTTCAAAATTTTGGGTGAAGAGGAATTTAAGTTGATGGGTGATAAGAGTTCTATACCTCAGAATCTTATCTCTGCCATAACGGTAAGAAAGATGCTGAGAAAAGGGTGTTAAGGATACTTGGCATTAGTTAGGGATACAGCTGCAGAACAGACATCCATCTCAGATGTTCTTATAGCTTATGAGTTTCCTGATGTCTTTCCTGATGAATTATCGGGTGTACCACCTCATAGGGAGATAGAATTTTGCATTGATGTGGTTTCAGGCACAACTCCTATCTCTATGCCACCTTATAGGATGTTCCTGTAGAGTTAAATGAGTTGAAGGAGCAGTTGCAAGAGTTATTGGATAAGGGTTTCATAAGACCTAGTACTTCTCCTTGGGGTGCACTAGTTTTGTTTGTCAAGAAGAAGGATGGTACACTCAGATTGTGTATTGACTACAGGGAATTGAAAAAGTTAACTGTCAAGAACAAGTATCCTCTTCTGAGGATATATGATTTGTTCGATCAGCTTCATGGTGCACAATTTTTCTCTAAGATCGACTTAAGGTCGGGCTATCATCAGTTGCGGATCAGAGAAGCCGACATTCCTAAAATGGCATTCTGTACTAGATATGGCCATTATGAGTTCGTTGTGATGTCCTTCGGATTAACCGATGCACCAATAACTTTTATGGATTTGATGAATAGGGTGTTCGGACCATTCATGGATCAATTTATAGTAATATTCATTGATGATATATTGGTGTATTCTAAGAGCATGGAAGAGCATGTGTATCACTTGAGAATAGTGCTGCAGATGCTAAGGGAACATCAGCTTTATGCTAAGTTCTCAAAGTGTGATTTTTGGCTTCAAAGTGTGGCATTCCTTGGACATGTAGTGTCTAAGGATGGCATTCAGGTTGATCCATAGAAGATTGAGGCAATATTTGAGTGGCCTAGACCGACATCAGCCACACAAATTTGGAGTTTCTTGGGTTTGGCAGGGTATTATAGGAGAATTGTTTAGAATTTCTCAAGGATTACAGCACCTATGACCTGCTTAACTCAGAAGAATGTAAATTTTATGTGGTCAGAAGCATGTGAGAATAGCTTTTAATTGCTAAAGGAGAAGTTGATTACAGCTCCAGTATTGACTTTGCCTAAAGGAGTAGACAAGTTCACTGTATACTGTGATGCTTCCAGAGTTGTCCTAGGTTGTGTATTAATGCAAAATGGTAGGGTAGTGGCTTATGCTTCTAGATAATTAAAGAAGCATGAACAGAACTATCCTACTCATGACCTAGAAATGGTTGCTATTATCTTTGCTCTCAAGATTTAGAGGCATTATTTGTACAGGGTGACATGCGAAATTTACACTGACCATAAAAGTCTGAAATATATCTTTCAACAGAGAGATATGAATCTCAGGCAAAAAAGATGGTTGGAACTTCTGAAAGATTATGACTGTGACATCTTATACCACCCAGGCAAGGCTAATGTGGTAGTTGATGCATTGAGTATGAAGTCCTTGGGTAGTCTTGCTTATATTAGTGTGGAAAGGAGACCTTTGATCCAAGAGATGCATAAGTTAGTGGACCAAGGGTTGATGATGAAGATAACCAGGACAGGAGGATTATTAGCTCAGTTTAGAGTTAGATTAATATTGAGGGATAAGATTAAAGCAGCTCAGAGCCGAGATCCTGATTTGGTAGAGCTTGTGGAGAAAGTTCGTGAAGGGAAGTTCATTGATTTTAAAATTACCTTCACGATAGATGTGAGAAACAACAAATTTATAGTGGCGAAGATCATGCAAGCAAGAATCCCATTACAACTGAACCCTCAATGGAACATCAATTGCTTAGGTTTGAAATAAATGCACAACCCAAGTTGAATCACACTCAAGCCATAAATTATACCAACCTAAATCCTTTGCTTTCTTAACTACATATATAGATGTAAACAATTCTACAAGAAAAGCATATCCAACACCTGAATTAAAAGTAAAAGCACCTTCGACATAGCCTCTACATTTCTGAAAACTCCACCTGACCCAGACATACTCGGGGAACCAAGTGCTAACCCATCAGTATTAGCTTTAACCAAATCTGAGATAGGAGGATGCAAAGTGACATTAATAATCTTTTGAGCTTTAAAAGGAATAACAGAGATATTGAACAAAGAAAGAATTTGTAATTCCTCTATAGAGTTATTCGCTGAACCATGACTAAAGAACGAACACTCTTTAATCATTTTCCAAATATTGCAAAGAGCAAGAAAAATATTAGGCTAGGCACTTTCAAAAATTATTAAATTGCCAAATCAACAAGATAGCACTAACAATAGTTGTATTCCAAAGCACCTCAACCTGAGAACTAAATGAGCAGGTCATAATAGTATTAATAAGAGGAACTAAAGTACCACCTGAAGAAAAATATGGACATTGAAAAGCCTTACCAAAAGCAACCAAAATTTCATTAGCAAAAGTGCAATGAACAAAAATATGGTCAATAGTCTCCAAAGCTGTCTAAAAGAAGCAACACCGAGAAGTAATTTGAAAACCTTTCTGTATCAAGCGGTCTTCAATTGACAAATAACCAAGATAAGAATACCAACATAAAATATATCTAGAAGGAGGCAAAAATTCCTTCCAAAAAAACCTAGCCTAAGAAACCATAGGCTTAGAAGAAAAAGCAAGCATAGCCCTCACAAAGTAACTCCCATCCATAGAAGGAAGACAAAAACAAACATTCAAACTATCCTTAAGGCATTGAATCTGATAAATATCATTTTTAACCTCCAAAGGAAGTTCTTTAGGAAGCTGCCAAACCCCATTAACCAGAAACTCAAAAATAGGAGCATATAAAGAAGCTTGTTGAACAAGTGGAATATGAAGCCAAGAAGCCAAACAAGGTTGAAGCCATTCATCCATCTAGAAATTCAAAAAATAAGAAGACCCAATCAACCAATTAATAGATTCTCTCATCCTTAAAAAAGAGGCCTTAACCGAACTCCAAATAAAAAAAGTGACTAGAGTAGTTTTCATAGATCCTGAAATTGCAAGCAAATGACTTCTAAATAAAGATAAAGGGAAAGATTGATGAGAAATCAATTGCCAAGAAAGCTTCATGAGAAGAGCCAAATTCAGATGCTCTAGATCCTTGATCCCCAAACTACCAGGCTTTTTATTTAAACTATAAGTGGACCAAGGAACCACTACTAGTTTCCTATCATCAATAGAACTAGTACAAAGAAAATTGCAAATTCATTTTTTCATATGAACCAACAAAGTTCTAGGCCACTTATCAACTGCAAAAGTGTGTAAAAAAGAACTAATAATAATAGAATTAATGAGCATTAACCTCATAGCCCTATGAATTCTATTTGCAATAGGTTGTAACCACTTTCTGCGAGCAGTACCTTGGAAATGAGGAACCCCAAGATAGGTAAAGGGAATACCTCCACTATTCACCCCAATAATCTCCTTTAACTTTTGAGATCTTCAAAACGAGATAGCTTGATCGAAGTAGATGTTGGACTTGTTCCAATCAACTTTTTGCCCTAAAAGATTGCCATACTCATGGAAAATGTGAAAAAGCAAATGAATATTCTTGACCAAAGCCTTGCCAAAAATGAGAATATCATCAGCATACAATAAATATGATGGAAAAGAAAATCTTCTAGAATAGAACATGTTCTTGAATAAACCATCTTAAGAAAACTTAAAAATCCATCTACTAAAAAAATCCTTAGCGAGACAAAAAAGAAGAGGAGAGAAAAGATCTCCTTGTCTAACACCCCTGGAACAAGCAAAATAACCCTTAGAAGTTCCATTAACTAGAACAGAAATCCTAGCAGATGAAAAAATCTCTAGAATCCAATCCCAAAACTAAAAAGAGAACCCAAAAGCTTCCAGAACACCAATAATGAAATTCCAATTCATAGTATCAAAAGCCTTTTGAATATTAATTTTTAAAGACATATTCCCCCTAAAACAATGCTTATTAAGCATATTAATCCCTCAGAAGCAGTAGCAATGCAATGAGAAATAGACCAATTTATAATAAACCTAAATTGATTATAAAAAATAATCCTTATAGCAATCAAAGACAATCGATCTGCAAGAATCTTAGTAATAATTTTATAAAGAAAATTACAAAGAGTGATTGGCAAAATTGCTCTATCATAATAGCATCTTTCACCTTAGGGATTAAAATCATAAAATTAGAATTGAAGTCTAGAATAAATTTCCCTTAGGTGAAAAATATTTTCAGAGGATTGCAAACATCCAAACCAATAATATCTCAAAATGTTTTTAAAAACAAACCTATGAAACCATCCGGCCCAGGTGAACTATAGGGATCCATCAAGAAAATACAGTTTTTAGTTTCCTCAAAAGACAGACAACGAGAAAGCTCAACATTTTCATTATAAGTAACCAAGGATGGAACAACATCTCTAATTAAAGATAAATTAGGAGACACACCTGAATTAGGGCCGAAGAGTTTCTTATAATAATCCACCACATGGTTCTCAATAACATGCAAATCTTTTGAAATAGTCCCATCAATTTTTAATGCATAGATCCCCTCTAAAGGCTTACTTCTAGAAACAAGAATGTGAAAAAAGGAGGTGTTCCTATCCCTGCTTTTAACTAATGAACATGACTCTTTTCTTTGAGAAAAATCTTCAGTTGAATGAGAAGATTCTCCAAAATTGCATGAGCTTCTTATTCATTTTTATGAAGGGCATTCGAAATTCCTTGGACAACAATAGTATTTTGGACCTCTAAAAGTCTAGACCAGGCCATAGAAATATTAGTATCAAGCTTACCAAAAATAGTTTTATTCCAGTGCCGAAGAACTTGCCTAAGACCTTGCAACTTAATAGATAAGAATTGCATTAGAGGGAAGCTAACCACAACATTAGACCAATGAGACCCAATTAAATCACTATCATACATTGAATTTTGACTGTCCCCAGAAAGGTCCAATGATGAAAATATCTCTCCGAATATGACAAGTGTCTGTTCATTTGTACCACCTCTGAAGCGTGTTGAGAATCTTAAAAGCCCAAACCAAGCAAAATCAACCTCCGAATAATTAAGTTGCACTCTGATTTCATGAAATATGAATAATTGGAGTGGTGAGTCACTCGTTTTAAGCAAACGTTGCTCAAAATGAGCAACTTATCAGACCAGTGTTCAATTCATGAGACCGGACTTCAACTTCATGAAAATTGGAAGTTGATTTTCACAAAATGGATGCCAAAATGCGTCTGTAGGCCTTTAAAACTTTCGAAAGTGACCCTGGAATAGTGCGCATAACCCCGAGAAGGAGCGCGTGATAACGCACAAACACATTTTGCTCACGCGTGAAAATGGAAGCCGATTTTGATGAAACGAACCTAAAAAACTCGTCCAAAAGGTCTAAAAACCCTAAAAAAACCCCCTAAAATAGCGTGATTGGAGCTTGGGAAGGCCGCGTGACGTGTACAAGTGCACTTGATCACTCAGCCCAGGGTCGTGATCAAGCGCCCTAGGGCGCGTGATCGTGGCCGTGATCATGCGCCCCAGGGCCGTGATCACGCGGCTGAGCGAGTGATCACGCACCCTAGGGCTATGATCATGGGCACTAGGGCCATGATTACTCGTCTTAGGGCATGATCACGCATTCCAAAGGCATACTTTTAGCCCTAATCCACATACTTTTAGCCCACTTTCTATATTTTTCATAGAATTTTTAGACCATTTTTAAACCAAACCCACCCTCATCTTTGTCAAAGCACGCTTTAAAGGTATATGAATTTGCATTACACATGTCATTTTTAACCTCTCAACGAGGAAAGCTTGAAAATCTCTCAAAGCTAAAGCTTTAAAAATACAAAACAAGCTCAGTTAAATATGAGGACCAAATAATCATTTTTGCATGTTTATTTAATATCCTGCATTTTATATTATTGTTACCAGCAGTTGAGAAATTGTTGTGATTTGTGTGATGAGACTGGCAATCTACATGCTAATTGAATAATATTTGCTTAATTTTGCTCATAATTAATCATCATTTTTCATCAATATGCATTCAACAAACACGAAAGCTCCTTATCTAAGCTAGAGCTTTGATATTGCGGTCCAATAATGTAATCATCATTATTTATTGTTTATCTTATCATTTAGAAATGCTTTATAATAAATTCCTACTAGAGCATGAACTATATGCATCTTTTTAATCATTCATGATGCATCAATCATCTTTATTGTGCCTATATGCTGTCTAAGTGGATGAATAGATGGAATTGCACATAGTTGTGCTAACCTCTATTTTGCAGTTGTATTCTAGATTAGGACTAGATTTACATTTTTGCACTTTTTCTCTTTCATATGTATTTACTAGGAAAGCCTTGTAAATAATCATATTGAATTTCTTGTACTTTCCATTATTATCAATATGCTTGTGTGAATGCATATATATCAACTATCATTACCAAAACTAGGGTGCTGCAGTAGCCACATATTGAGTATTAAAATGAGAAATAGTCAAAAAGTAGATGAGATCTCCCGGGCTCAGAATCTCTGCCGAGGATGATACTCGTTGAGTGACCCGATGCCGTCCCTTTCATCTTTTTCTAGTTTTCTAAAACCCAGGTGGTGACTCAAAACACAAAGGAATCTCACATCCCCTCGAGACCAAACATTTGTCCCTGTCCCATAAACGGAATGGATGACCCATTCGGTAAAGTTGCCATGTCCCTCAGAATCTTGAATCAACCTCAGGTCACTCACAGTGGCGACTCCACTGGGGACTCTAGTTAGAGAGATCAATTCAAAAATGACTATTTCTCATTACTTAATACTCAATCATATGGAGCCCTCCACCATTGCATTTGCACTACACAATCACATATGCACCCTTGGTCCCTATCAGCTGACAATGATGAAAAGTGATCCACTATGGTTCCATATGAGTCATAGGGTGACTGATTAAGATTGGTCACCTTTAGCCTTTACTCGTGGTTTCGCTGGACTCATTTGACTAGATTCTGTGACCCAAGTCCTTAAGGGGGGCGACCCGAGTCATCAAAAGAATTCTAGACTCACTGACTAGAGTCTGTAACCATAGTCATGGGGGGGCATTCTCCTTAAAGGAGCCCTTAGTCTTATACCCTCGACTCAGCCCATGTAAGTAAATAAATAGAAATCTCCACTAGGATCCCACCAAGCTTTGCATGCTAGCCTTGATGCTGTCTGTTTGACCTGACATTCACAAATGCTATGACACTTTTAGTTTCCATCATCAATTGACGTCATTACATCCGTTCTCATAGGCTGCTCACACTTAGACTATGTGATCCTTATTTACCTTGCATAAGCCTAATGTGCAAAGAATGATAAGAATCATTCACCTCAATATGAATAACCTGTGAGAACTGGCAAATAGTGACATCTTTTGATGATGAAACCTACAAGCGTTGTCCATTTGTCCTTATCAGATCAAATAGATGGGTCAAGAATTCGACTAGATTGTAAACATTTGCGTTGAAAGAATCAAATTGTAAACTCTTAAATAATACTTTCATGCCTCTTGGTAAATATATCGAATATCGATGTGGGGACACAAAACTAGACCCCTCTTGTTGAGTATGGCCCCTACACATGTGGGCATCTAAGGACTATAGACGCCATTTGTGACCCAATGACCAGTCCTCACATTGATATTATACGCTTACCTCGAGTGCATTTGAGCATCGTTTCTTAGTTTACCTTTTGATTCTCATCAATACAAATTAAAACAGCCTAGTTTGAGAGCAGAATCATAGTCCCCTGCTAACTATCGGGTCAAAACCCACCTAAGAAAGAGATTTAATAACCTCATGGAGCGATAAGGTTGGAAGCGAGAGCTTGCTTATGATTGGTTTGTTCCTTGTGCAGGAGAAGCTAACAATTTCTTACATAATCATGCATTCATGACATACATAAAGACAACATATACTAACCACGTCTCTTTGCAGCCATTTACATCCATTATAATTAGACTATGCATGAGCACGTCATGTATACATACTAATTGTATTCTTTTGCAGGCGCATACCATGCATACATTATTCATCATTTGTTTATTCTATCTCACTAATGTGCAACAAACTAGATCTCAACATGAGTGACCATGAGCTTGAGTCTTCTTGCAAGAATCATAAAAAAAATGAGGGTAATGATTCAAAGCTTCCTCAAAGATGGCACCGTGGTAAAAAACCTCCAAGCCTAAACAAGTCTCACTAGACATTTTCTACACAACCTTGACAAGGCTGACTGGAAAAGCCTACAATCCTATGGAATGCTAGGCATCAAAACTTTCCAGTATGTACGCCTTGAGCATGACTTCTTATATGCAGTAATGTCATTCTGTGATCCATTCAAGCATGTGTTCCGAATCAATACTATGGAGCTGTGTCCATTATATAAGGAATTTAGTGCCATTGCATGACACACCCCTATTGTAACCGAAGAGGCAATCTTCATTGACCAAGATATCAAATATCCTGGACTTTGATCAGCACTTTTTGACCTAAGCCCATAAAAGCTTGATGAATTGGTTACTACAGACAAACAACTAATTCCCCTATAGCTCATGAATGCTTGTATGACAAAGGAGCTAGGAAGCCTACCGTGGACACGACTTCTCACTTGCTACCTTTTCACTCAATACTTCACAGTGTCACGCGACAGATTGGGAGACTACAAGATACTCCAAGTGATCGAAGGTATAGAATATGGAATGACTCCCTTCCCACTAATCTTGCAGAAACGGTCTAAGGCCTGGATGATTACAGAACTAGAAAGTACTCAAGCTTTACTGGAAGTCCCCTATTACTTCAGATCTGGCTACAAGAAAAGCTAAGTCTTTTGGAAAAATCTACTGGAAATTGGATGAAATACCAACCAAGAAAGACACATCAAAAATATCAGTGGCCGCTCAGCACATATCTCGGCCGAGCAATGGATTGAGAGCATAAAAAATGCCCCAGAAGAGATGATACCCTAGAGGTGCCCATAGTGGAGACTGGAACATGTGACCTTGTGCATGTATGTGAATTGCATAATAATCTTAGGATTCAAATCATGCACCCACTACTACCCAGCATTAGTAATAAGATAGTATGGGGAAAACAACACGTGCCATCTGGGCCTGTGGACTTCTCAGGAGGAAGATTATCTTAAAAATTCATCGACCATTTCAGAACAACATGGCGAAGGAGAATCATTCATCATTTTACCACCAGTGATTGGGACGATCTTACTGACAAGACCTATAAGTAGTGGGTGATCCATAGACAAAAGCACTTGTTAATCTAGAGGACTTTAGCTTTTTCTTTTATTCAAAATTGATGATGAAATGAACTCTAAATTTCATGCAATGAAATCAAATTTTGCTTACTTGTTCGATGCCTTTTTTTATGGTAGTGTACATTACATTGATAAAAACACTTGCATATTTTGCATTCATTCCATATGCACTGAACCATTTAATATTGGCACAGAAAATGAACCACGTATTTTGTATATTTTGAAAGATGTTACCCCTGAAGAGAGGAGAGAAATCAAAAAAATATTGATAAAATATTCAAAAGTATTTACTTGACATATGAAGACATGACCGATATTGACAGAGACATCACTCAACACCACATCGCCACTAAAGAAGGGTGTAAACTAGCAAAGCAGAAACTGAGAAGACTTAGACTAGAATGGGCCCAATTGGTAAAAGAAGACATCAAAAAGCAGATCAAGGGTAAATTCCTAGAGGTTGTAGACTATCTAGAATGGTTAGCAAACGTTGTGCTGGTGCTAAAGAAAGACGGAAGGGTCAGAATTTGTGTCGACTACAGAGATCTAAACAAAGCATGCCCAAAGGATGACTTCTCTTTACCTCACATAGATGTGTTGATAGACAATGCTGCCTTTTGTACAATGTATTCCTTCATGGATGGGTTTTTTGGATACAATCAAATCCTGATGGCCATCATCGACAAAGCGAAGATGTCCTTCATTATAGAATGGGGTACTTACTATTACAGGGTGATGCCTTTCGGCTTGAAAAATGCAGGTGCAACCTACCAAAGAATGGCAACAGCCATGTTTCATGAAATTATACACAAAAAAGTCAAGGTGTACATAGATGACATGATGGTTAAGTCAGAAACTAAAGAAGGGCACCCAACTGCTCTCAAGAAATTCCTTAGAAGGGTTAAAAAGTACAACCTCAGGCTTAATCCCAAGAAGTGCGTATTCGGGGTAACTTCAAGCAAGATGCTAGGGTATATTGTCAGCTAAAATGGAATCAAAGTGGATCTAGATAAAGCAAAAGCAATCAGAGAAATGCCAGTGCCAAAAATAGAGAAAGAAATCAGAGGGTTTCTAGGGAAACTACAATTTATAAGCAGGTTCATCGCCAAGTTAACAACAATCTGCAAGCCCATCTTCAAGCTACTCAGAAAAGATCAGCCAGTCATATGGAACTAACAGTGCCAATTAGCATTCGACAATATCAGAAACTACCTAGCCAATCCACTAGTTCTAAAACCACCCAAGTTTGGGTTGCCATTAACCTTGTACCTAGCCATTGAAGGGAATATAATCGGTGCAATGCTAGCCCAAGAGGGAGAAGGGAAAGTAGAACATGCAGTCTACTACATGAGCAAGAAAATGCTACCTTATGAGGAAAAGTACAGCCAAGTCAAATAGATATATCTAGCAATGGTATAGGTAATGAAGAAGCTCAGAAATTACTTTCAATCATACAAGATTCAAGCCTTGTCCAAAATGGATCCTATAAAGCATCTGTATGAAGCTCCATCTTTAGTGGGAAAGCTTGCCAGGTGGCTCGTTCTACTCACATAATTTGATGTCTAGAATCTGACTAAGAAGACAGTGAAAGGGAGAGCAATCACTGAATTCTTAGCCCTTAACTCGATTCCAGATTCAGAAGAAATTCAACTAGACTTCTTAGATGACCTCAATACAGCCACCGAGGTGCAAGGATGGCGAATGTACTTTGACGTAGCAGTCAACCAATTCGTTGCAGGAGTCAGGATCATACTCCTAACACCAGAAGGCAAAGTGGTACCAATTGCTAAGAAGCTAGCATTCAGAGTTACAAACAACGAGGTAGAATATGAAGTATGTGCACTTGGCATGAAAGCTTTGATAGCTCTGGGAGTGACAGAAGTTGAAATATTCGAGGATTCCATGTTGGTAATCAATAAGACAACAGAAGAATGGGAACTGAAAGAATAACACTTGGGGCCATACCTAAGCCACTTGCAGTAGCTTACCTTATCTTTCTAGAAATGCAAATTCATCCATCTCCCTAGAAACCACAACCAAATGGCAGACGCACTCGCTTCCCTAGCATCAGTATGGGAAGGACTGACCAAAATGCCCATGAAGCCTCTAATCCTACTCAAATCAGAGCAACCTAGCCACAAAAGCCTCAGAATAGCAGAAGTAAAAGCAGACAACAAACCCTGGTTTTACGACATACAACAATACCTCACAAAGAGAATTTACCTTGAGAAGGCAGTCAAAAAAGACAAGGCAGTCATCCAACAACTAGCATTGAAATTCATATTACACCAGGGTGTATTATACAGAAGAACCTCAGACGGGATACAACTCAGATGTCTAGATGAAACAGAAGCTGCTAGAGCAATAAAACAAGTACACAAGGGTGTCTGTGGTTTGTACATGAATGGCATCATTCTAGCTAAGAAGTTAATCAGACAAGGGTTCTTTTGGACGACGATGATGGAAGACTGCATCAAATTCATAAGAAGGTGCCACAAGTGCCAAATTCATGAGGACATCAGCCATCTTCCCCCAATAAAGCTGCACTCTATCTCTTCTTCGTGGCCCTTCTCAACTGAGGGTTAGACATAATTAGAAAAATCCACCCAACAGCCTTAAACGAACACAGATTCATCCTAGTTGCAATTGACTACTTCAAAAAATGGGTCGAAGCATAATCCTACGCAAAAATGAAGGCAAAACAAGTGGCAAAGTTCATCAGAAAGAACCTATTCTGCCGATATAGGGTTCCTTATCACATAGTTTCAAATAATGATGTTTAGTTCTAAGGGGAAGTAAAGGAATTACTACGGAGTTATAAGGTGGAGCATCATAAATCCTCACCTTATCGACCATAAGCAAATAGGGCGGTCGAAGCTGTAAACAAAAACATCAAAAAGATCTTGTCAAAGATGTCTCAGACCTACCGTGATTGGGCAGATAGACTACCATACGCATTATGAGGATATAGAATAATAGTCATAACTTCAATAAGCACCACTCCTTTCTCACTAGTATAAAGATCTGAAGCAGTACTCTTAGTGGAGATGGAAATCAAGTCACTATGAATAGCAATTGAATCCAAGCTACCCGAAGCACAATGGGCTTAACAAAGGCATGACAGCCTCACTACTCTGGACAGTTGAGACTCAAAGCACTATATCATACGCAGCTGTATCAAGCTCGATTAGCTAGAGCCTTCAACAAAAAAGTCAAACACACAAAAGTGTGAAAGTAGGAGACTGGGTGCTAAAGCAAGCCAAATAGAATGTCTTAGACCCTAGAGGGAAGTTCAGGCCAAACTGGGAAGGCCCATATCTGGTCAAAATTGTTCTATCAAGAGGAGCTGTCAAGCTGATGGATTCTGAAGGAAATAAGTTCTCTAAGCCTACCAACACAGACCGCTTGAGGAAGTACTATGTCTAAAAGTAAATACAAAAAAAATCCCGTTAAGTTGAAAACCGAACAAAGGCAGCTTAGGCAAAAATTAGGGAACTGAGAGAAAATATTTAGTTAGAAAACCTAAAAGAGGTTGACTAAGGACAGAGGTACCGTGAATTCGAAATCTACATAAATACAACTGTGCTTTTCTTAAATGTATTTAGTAAATATAAGAATGCTTGTCAAATCATGTAAGTACATTTGAGGAAATGCAATACATCATTATCATCCAAATACATCAAGCATGCTAAGTACAATTTGCACATTTTCATTACATGTTTTGTAGTTCTTACTTATTTTGTTATTTCTCCTCTACATTGTTAGCCACTATCGTCGAGCCTAAAAAAAAAGCCTAGCTAGGTGCGAAGAGCTCTGAAAAGAGATGCCCTAGGAAAAATAGGGAAAAAGAAAAAATACCTAGATAGGTACGAAGAGCTTTGAAAAGAGACGCCCTATGCAAAAAAGGGAAAAATAAAATAAAGAGGTAGACGAAGTCCCTGCACCAGTCGACTCGAGAACCGCATCATCCTCTAAAATGAACTTGTCAAAAGAAAAAGAAGCGGTATTCACATCGCCAAAGTCACCGAGATCCTCGGGAATAGGAGGGAAGTCCATAATCTCTACACTCTGCAAAGCAACAAAGCAACAACAAAAGAAAAGCAGTCCAAAAAACTAAAAAAAGGTCAAAAAACAAGTAAAAGCCAACTCAAACTAAAAAATAAGTTCATTTTATAGGCATCGGACATGCCTCGGAGTGCGTGACCATACGCCCCAGACGCGTGATCATACATCCTTCAAAGCCTCACGCTCTCTGAGACTCACACATGCACACACCAAGACCCTTGCACACGCATTCCTAGGGTCTCAAACATGCATTTTACCAAAAGAACGCATGAAAAACACGCATGAACCACACAAACATGAGCATTGTATGTTTTAGGGCACTGCATTTGACATCACTGTCTCAGAAAGTCATATCATTGATAAAAAACAAAGCACAGATAAAACAAGCATGTCACATCTACAATTATCACAATTAACATGTCATGAAATCACGCTTGAAACATAATAAATGATGACATCATCACTGCATCATTACTACATCATTACTACTTAGTAGCATTTTTTCACTGAGAAGCATTTTCACTGCTTAGTAGCATTTCATTTGCTTAGTAGAATTTCATCTGCTTAGTAGCATCCCATCTACTTAGAAGCATCACATCATTTCATTATTTAGTAGCATTTCATCTACTTAATAACATTTCATCAGCTTAGAAGCATTTCATCTGCTTAGGAGCACATTTCATTGCTTAGAAGCATTTCTACTTAGAAGCATTTCTGCTTAGAAGCATCTTTCTCTGCTTAGAAGCATCTCATATGCTTAGTAGCATCTCATTTACTTCGAAGCATTTCATCTACTTAGAAGCATTTCATTGCTTAACAGCATTTTCTCTGCTTAGAAGTACCATTCCATCCGCTTAGCAGCATCTCATTTGCTTAGAAGCATTTCATCTGCTTAAAAGCATTTCATCGCTTAGAAGAATTTTCTTCACTTAGAAGCACCATTCCATATGCTTAGCAACATCTCATCAGCCTAGAAGCATCACATCCACTTAGTAGCATTTGCATTAATACCTAAGGAGGTTATGAAAGTATCATCTTGTCTCATCCGAGGAGATTACACAGCACACAAAAGACAACTTCGTCAACCCAATAAACGATAAGCCTGAGGTCAAGAGACTAAAAGGCATCAGGTAAGGATCCCTTCCCAAAACTGTTTTTGCATCTCTGCATTTGCTTCACGTGTATTGACATCAGTACTAGAGCACTATGCAACATATGTAAAGCAGGGGGCAACTGTCAAACATCGAATTTTGACTGTCCCCAAAAAGGTCCAGTGATGAATACATCTCTCTAACTATGGCAAGTGTTTGTTCATTTATACTACCTCTAAAGCATTCAGCGAATTTGAAAAGCCCAAATTGAGCAGAATCAACCTCCAAATCATTATGTTGCACCCCGATTTCATGAAATATGAATAATCAGAGTGGTGAGTTGCTCGTTTTAAGCAAACGTTGCTCAAAACGAGCAACTCATCAAATCGGTGTTCAATTCATAAGAGCAGAGTTTAACTTCATGAAAATCAAAAGTCAAATTTCATAAAATAAACACCAAAAATTGCATCCGTAGGCCCTTAAAACTTTTGAAAGTGACCCAGGAATAGTGCGCATAACCCTGAGAAGTAGCGCGTGAGCGAATTTGCAATGCATGATCACGTACAAACACATTTTGCTCACATATGAAAATGGAAGCTAATTTTGACAAAATGAACCTTGGGAACCATTCCGAAAGGTCCAAAAACCCCAAAAAATACCCCTAAAATAGCGAGATTGGAGCCTGAAAAGGCCACATAACGCTTGCAAGAGCACACTCGGATGAGCAAGTGATCATGCTCTAGGACACATGATCATGTGCCCAAGATGCATGATCACACACAATTGTGAATGATTGCACGCCCTAGGGCTATGATCACACATTCTAAGGGCATGATCACGCATCCTAGGCACGTGATCATGCACATTTTCACCAATTTTCATGCTTTTTGGGGCACATTTCCTTATAAATAGAGGTCTCTACCTCCCATTTCAACCAAGGCTAGAGTCAAAAAGGAAAAGGCTAAAGCCTAGGAGTGAAAGGTAAGAGCCTAAGAGTGAAAGGCTAGAGCCAAAGAGGAAAAGGCAAGAGCCTAGGAGGAAAAGGCAAGAGCCTAGAAGTGAAAGGCTATAGCCAAAGAAGAAAAGGCTAGAGCCAAGGAGGACAAGGAAAGAGTCTAGGAGGAAAAGGCAAGAGCCTAGGAGTGAAAGGCTAAAGTCAAGGAGGACAAGGCAAGAGTCTAGGAGGAAAAGGCAAGAGCCTAGGAGTGAAAGGCTAAAGCCAAGGAGGACAAGGCAAGAGCCTAAGAGGAAAAGGCTAGAGCCAAGGAGTTAAAGGCAAGAGCCTAGGAGTTAAAGGCAAGAGCCTAGAAGTGAAGGCTAGAGCCAAGGAGGATAAGGCAAGAGCCTAGGAGTGAAGGCTAGAGCCAAGGAGGATGGGGTAAGAGCCTAGGAGCAAAGGTAAGAGCCTAGGAAGTGAAAGCTAAGAGCCAAAAAGCATACTTATGCTGAAGCACTAAAGGCTTAGAAGCCCCAATCCACATACTTTTAGCCCACTTTCTACATTTTTCATAGGATTTTTAGACCGTTTTTAAACCAAACCCACCCTCATCTTTGTTAAAGCACACTTCAAAGGTATACGAATTTACATTACACACGTTATTTTGAACCTCTCTACGAGGAAAGCTTAAAAATCTCTTGAAGCTAAAGCTTCAAAAGCACAAAACAAGCTTAGTCGAATCTGAGGACCAAATAATCATTTTTGTGCATTTATTTATTTTCCGAGAAATTATTATGATCTGTGTAATAAGACTGCCAATCTGCATGCTGATTGAATAATATATGCTTTATTTTGGTCATAATTAATTGACATTTTGCATTAATATGCATTCAACAAATATGAAAGCTCCTTATCTAAGCTAGAGCTTTAATATTGTGGTCCAATGATGTAATCATCATTATTTACTGTTTATCTTATCATTTAGAAATGCTTTATAATAAATTCCTGCTAGAGCATGAACTACATGCATCTGTTTAATCATTCATGATGTATCAATCATCTTTATTATGCCTATATACTATATGAGTGGATGAATAGACGGAATTGCAAATAGTTGTGTTAACCTCTGTTTTGCAGGTGTATTCTAGATAAGGACTAGATTTACATTTCCACACTTTTTCGCTTTCATATGTATTTACTAGGAAAGCCTTGTAAATAATCATGTTGAATTTCTCATACTTTTTGTTATTGTCATTGTGCTTGTGTGAATGCATATATATCAACTATCATTACCAAAACTAGGGTGCTGTGATAGCCACATATTGAGTATTAAAATGAGAAATAGTCAAAAAGTAGATGAGATCTCCCGGGCTCAGAATCTCTGCTGGGGATGATACTCATTGAGTGACCTGATGCCGTCCCTTTCATCTTTTCCTAGTTTTCTAAAAACTAGGTGGCGACTCCACACACAAAAGCATCTCGCATCCCCCTGAGACCAAACATTTGTCCATCTCCCATAAACGAAACGAATGACCCATTCAGAAAAGTTGCCATATCCCTCGGAATCTCGAATTAACCTCAGGTCGCTCACAATCATGCAGAGATTTATGAGTTACCTATATAGCCAATAGAAAACAAAGGCATATGGTGTGAATGATGCCTAGGGAGATCTAAACAAGAGATTGAATGCCAAAAAGAAAAAAAACCACTAGAAGCTAAAGCACAGTCAAGAAGACTGTCCACTCTATCCTTACCCAAACGCCCATCACACCAAGTATACTGAGCACCCTTCAAAGGAATTACCATCAATCCACAAGAATCAATAAATGATCTAAATTCACTACAAGGTCGGCCTACATAAGCTTTACCCATCTTTTTATAAGAACCAAGAACTACATTAAAATCCTCAATAGTTAACCAACAATCCGAAGCAGTAGCAGCCGAGTTAATTAAATCATGCCAAATATCTATTCTTTTATTTCTCCACACACTTCCATAAACAAAACTAAATTGATGAACCTTGTTATTAAAGCTCAAATCTAAGCTAATATGCTAGTTATGTACATATAACTAAGAAGGTGCTGAACTAGCTGACTTTCCAAAAATCTAAATAGATGGAAGAGGAGTGTCATTAGAAGCAACAAGAAAAAAATCCAATGAAGTCCAAAGCCGAAAAGAAATTGAACAAAAAGGAACCACAAGCTCCACAATACACACCAAGTCAGGATAATGCTATTTACAGTACTGAAATAAAATTCTTTAAGTATTAGAATTTTTAATGCCACAATAATTCTAAAAAAGTACCTTCATAAATTCGATCTAAGAGGCTTTTTGGTTGCTCTCTTAGTAAGAGTGACCTAATATGACCCTTGAGGTTTTTTTGAAGACCTCTTTTTTTTATTGGTGATAGTCTGGCAAAACACCTTCATCTTGATCCACTTGATCAACCCAAGAAACATAATCGTTACCTACTTCGGTGCAAGCAATTTTGTCACTGCCCTCTAAAGCCAAATTAGTCTCCTCTTGCTGAATTACATCATTATTTGCTACCATCATGTTTTGAACAACAACTTCATGACCATCAGAAAAATGACGTTCATGCATTTTCTCCACTTGACCACCATCCATTATCAACTCTATATTAACCTCTGAAGTGATCCTGCCGACATCGACTTGAATGATAACATCAGGTTGCACCACCTCCTTCAGACTTTCATATGGAATTTCCACTAAACTATTATGAGGAATAGTAATGTCGTTAACTTGGGCTACAACTTCAGTATCAATATTAACCTATGGAGTAACATCACAAACCATCATATAAGACTGATGAATGTTCGCAGCAGTTTGATTGAACTTTCCCGAATCCACTGGATCATTCAAATATCATAAGTGTTTAAAAGAATTGCTAACCAGAACTACATGCTTCATTTTTTACTGTTAGATTTTTTTTGGCTCCTCAACAGATGAACGAGGTTAATCCTTAAGCCTCTTTCTACAATTGTGAGGAGCGTGTCTTATGTTAGAGCAAATATTACAAAAAGTGGCAAATTCTCATACACCGCATCGATGAAGAAACTTTTCTCAACTCTTTTCACAAGCAAATTTTCAAGTAAAGTTTTAATGAAATCCACATCCACTAAGACTCGAGCATAATGTCCACAGTCACCATTAAAGGTTATATTGTCTATTTTTAGTAGGACTCCTATTCGCTTAAAAATTAAAGCCAGAATTTTTGTATGATAGTATTCCTAAGGCAAACGATAAAATCTGAACCCAAATTTAAGCATTAGTAGATTTCTGATTTGTAGGATCGAAATCAGTAGTCCAAGGTTGCAAATAAAGCAATCCAGGCTTTAATAATAAAGATCTTCTTCCCCATACTACATTCTTATTGGCACTGGAATTTAAAATAAAGGGAAATTAGTTTCCAGGCTGAGGATAGTCCTCAGATTGTGGTGAGCTTCTATTTTAAATCATTGAGCTTCCATGGTTGATCACCTTTTGCTAAAACCAAACGGGCAATAAGAGCATTCTTACATATCCAAAGACGTTATTCATACAATTGTTGATCAACCTTAATGGCTATATATCCTCCCTTATTTAAAGCTGGAGACTCCACTGAAGCTAAAGGAGAGTCGATGACCACTACAACATAAGACTGAGTAGTTTTCGGTTTGTCAGCAACATGCTTAAACATGTTGCCATCATTGATGTGATCCATGACGAAACTAGGATGGCTAGACACCACCACTGGCGAGTGAGATTACTGAAGAAATCGGCTAGGGCACAAACTCTAATTCTGAGAATTTTAACTACCATAACTGTCAACTGTCTTTTTTGAGTCGAGTCTATATATAGGTATATATATACATATATATAATTAAAAATTATAATTAAATTAAAGAACAACATAATTAAAAAGATTTAAAAATAATCACCTATCATTAATGATTGTAGCACTTCTCCTCCAACCACCATTCTTTGTTTTGAAAATTTGGTTCAAATGATTCACAATATCTAAAAAATCTGCAAAAGAATATAAAAAATATAAGTAAAATAATATTGTAATATGACAATACCATGTAATTTTTTTTCTTTTCTTCTTCTACTTCGCTTCCTCCAATTGCACTTTCTTTAATATCACTACAGGAGCTAAAATTATAAGATAAAATATGTGGAGATATGTTTAGTTTATGCTCTATGACTATTGTATTTAAATTAAATTTTAGTTTAAATTTATCATGGATATTGAGAAAAGAGGGATTAATTTTTTTAATTAAACCATTGAGAATAGTATGTGTTTTTCCTATTTGAAAACAATCTTCAAACTTTTCAAATTCATTACTCCACATTAAAGCAGTAACTTTGATCCCCTGAAAAACAAATATGTAATTATATTAGTTAAATTCACAAATTTCAACACACAAAAAATTTAAAGTAACATATTTTGAAAAGTATTACCTAAGCATTAATTGAAAAATTGAAAAAAGCTTGGTGCCTCAAGTCTTAATTAAAATGAGACACCTCTTTGCTCTACTCATAAAAGTCTTAAGACCATTAATCATATTATAACTACTACTTGTGAAAGCACTAACACCTAATCCATTCTCTTAAAGGGAATTAGGCATATTCAGAACTTAATATTCCAGATGAATAATTCTCTCCAGAACTCTATGCAACAAATCAATAATACTTTTAAAGAGACTTTACATGAGATGATGAATTCATTTACCAAAATGAATGAACAAATTTCTAAGCAACATGGAATTACCAACTCACTTTCAAGGATTGTGATACAACTTTAATTTCACCAATAAGGAGGGTTAGGGCAATTGTAGGTGGTGGGGATCATTGCGCCCCTAAGTGTTTGGCAACCATGGCACTGCATGGGCTCAGGGCCCACTAGGGAGATACAACAGGGGATTATAGTCCAAGTCAGAGATGGGATTCACCACCCAGATAAGACCCAGGACATATTTTTATAGCAACTGGATCCTACAGAAGGCCCCTAGCAGCCGTCCTCAGAGATTGGGTTCGAAAACTAAGTATGGGCTTTTGAATGCCCACCCAACCTTGTGGTTGGCCTATGTTTGTGTTTTATATTCTATTACTTTTAATTATTTAATTATTTTTCATTTAACATGCAAATTGTAATTATTTCCAAACAACATTCCAATTTTACACTTAGGTCCAAATTTGCACATTACCCAATTTCATGCCAATTAAGTCCATAATTATCACAATATAAAATAAACAACCAAATGAAACATAAATAAAATTAAACACACAAAGAATGGGGGAAGGGGAAAAGAATACAATCCTTTGAGCACATAAATAAAACAAAGGAAATAAACCAAACAAAATTAAACAGACAAAGAATGGGGGGAGGAGAAAAGATTACACCTTTTATCTCATAAGATAAAATAAAATAAATAAATTGCAAAATAATTAAAAATAAATCTAACAATGTTTAGAGATTAGGATAGTGGTTAGGTGATTAATTATCACCCTAATTCTTTCCTTAAAACAATCAAAATTATCAATTTCTGTAAAAATAAATCCTACAAAAAGAAAACCACAAAGTTAATTTTATGACAATAAAATGAATAAAAATAAAAAACAGCGAAAATTAAGAAAATATGATTCTATTACTTGATAAACATTAAAATAATAAAGTAAAACATACATAGAAATAACAAAATGCATAATTAAAATGAGTTAAAGAGCACAAATATATAGTAAAATTAACATGAATTTAACAACGTATAAGAAACTTAAATTATTAAAAATCACATACTCAAACTAACAAAATGCTTCTCAAAATTAACAAATTACAGAAGAAATAAGAAACATAAATAGTAAACAAGCAAATCAATTGGGTAACTCATAATGGACACAAATCTAACAAATGAATAAACCTAAATTTCAAAGGATGCCGAAATAACCAACATAGAATATTTTTAAATTAAAACCAAATTAGCAACTAATGATTTAGAAACAATAAAAATAATAAAATAGAATGAAATTACTGTGGTGACGCCTGTATATATTATGTTGTGTATTTGCATGTATGATTGACCAAAAATAGTACATGTCTCTTGAAAGTATTGTGTTAACTAATAAGGTTAGCCCTACTCAGCATTCGGGCAGTATATAGATGCGTCATGTTATATGAGCTTGCTCCCACTAATATTGACATGCAAAATCAATTACTTTATTCTACAGGCAGACTTGGTTCCAAGTGAGGTATCCAAGTTTGCCTAGTCCTTAACTGGATAATTTCTCGAGTGATACCAAATAGCGACTCTCAGTTTCCACTGGCTGGTTCTAGGGTTGTAAGTGCATTTATACTACCCTTAGACATTCTTCTAGTATTCCCCTCACTGTCCCTCTATTTTTTTGTAACAAGAAAAAAGGAATTATGATCCAAATAGTGTTGATTTAAGGCACTGATATCAATAATAAGCATAACATTTGTTAGCCCAAATTAATAAATATCTTCCTAGTGGTGATAATGTACGACCCTTTAATGGTGCAAACTTGAGGCAGTAAGACACCCCCTAACAAAACAATCAATAATATTATTTCATACATCATGGTGTTATCATATTACATATTATATCATCTAAACACAAATCACTCTCAAATACTGTGAACGCCACCCATATCAATTATTACACACAACACAATTTTTACATATTTTTACGTATAAATAATCAACAAGTCTTTCAACATGTCTTAATAGATAAGCTATAGTCCAATCTTATGTTATAACAACCTTTAGACTCAAAGGCCAATTATTTATTAATGTGGACAATGATACACTATGAGTGAGCATCAACTCTATGATGTTAATCATCTATTTGCTAAGCTGAAACAAGTCATTATTTCATGATAAACATCAATTCTTATGATCTTTCTGACCTAAATTGGTTATAATATTTTTAGTCATATATTTCAAACATTTTGCTTCTTATGATCATGATGAGTTTGGTTAACTTGTTAAACCTTATGGTTCAATTGGGTATGTCCTATATAAAATTACAAACATGTTATATCCTAGCAACTTAACCTCAAACCATATAGATACCATATTTGTGTTCCATAAAGATTGGAATTGGCATCCATATGATTTAATGTTATGGTTACCATGATATTGCTTGTTTGTACCCATTGGCTCTTTAAATCTTTTGTAAATCAAAGTCATTAAATATAGATCATCAAAATTTTTTAATGTCCAATGCCATAGAGAA
>CATIWM010313778.1:0-16436 GCA_949671775.1 Mallotus repandus | reverse complement strand
AAAAGAAAAAGAAAAAAAAAAAAAAAAAAAAAGATAAAAGAAGAATGATACCTATATTTAAATAAAAGTGACAAACATAAAAATAAAAATGCTAAATCAGTAAATAATAAAAATTTTAAATATTTTAATAAATATTTTTTAAAAACTGCCTATTTATGTAAATATTTCTAGAGAGTAAGCAAGGATTTTCCGTTTTTATATATATATATATATATATTTTTTTTTTTTTTTTATTTGTTAATCGCCATGGGCCTAGAACGATAAGTCATGGAGTTTGGGGTTGGTGCAATTTGAACTTGTTGTAATGAAAGAGTTGGTCAAAGTAAACGAAGAGGAGGTACATGGCATTGGCATTGGTAAGTAGGATACGTGCGAACATAAATACAGAAAAGTAGAAGTAGGTGGCTATTTCATCTTTTGATATCAATGTCATCATCTAGCTACCAGTAGGGGTTGGGTATTTTTATTTATTTATTTTTTTTCGGGGGTAGAGGACGACGATAGGAAAAAGAATGACAACGGTAAACAGCAGCAGCAGCCTCTTCCTGGCAAAATCAGCGGTCTTCCCATTGTCGACGTGGGAAATAAGGAGCGGCAGTAGGATTAGGACGGTTGAGTTGAGATCAGGGAACTGGAGGATGAGATCGAGGTTGACGGTTGTTGTGTGCGGGGTAGGTGGAAACAGCAATTGCGAAGGAGGTGGTACAGGTGCTGGTAATAATAAGAAGAAGGGAGTCCCAAACTCGAATTATGTGGTGCCTTTGGACAAATCGTTCTCTCCATCATACTCTTCCTGCATCACTCGTCCCCTCGTAGAGATCCTCCGTGATCTCAACAAGAGGATTCCCGACAACATCATCACCCCATCTTCCCAACCCAACACCCCTTTCATCCCCTGGTGCGCTATTTAATTTCCTTTTTTCTTTTTGCCTTCTTGTTGTTGATCTTTCACAATTCTTAATTTTTGTTATTTTTCCAGGTATCATGCCAACCGTATGCTCAGCTTCTTTGCCCCTGGTTCGTTCTCATCTTTCTTCTTGTATTTACTCACTCACTGTTTCAATATCCCTTTCACTTTTATTTTCCTTAAATTTGACTCGCATGTCCTTTCCTTTCTTTGTTAACTAAGCAGGATGGTGTGGAGAAATACGCGATGTAATCTTCTCTGACAATGGAAGCGTCACTGTTGTTTACCGTCTCACCATACGAGGATCAGATGGAGAGGTATGCCTCATGTTCAGTCCCAATTTTACCTCTGTTCAACTTCAACTCACTGTTACTTGCACTCTCCAGTGCTAAATATTTTTAAAATTTTACTAATTACAGTAATTGTCTAGAATTAGTCTTAACCTTTGCTGCTATTTTGTGTGCCATGATTTGTGTCCTTTCAATCAGCATCACTATCCCTCTGCTAAAGATATTTTCTTGAAAATAAGTTGCTTATGGGTTTCTCTTTTATGTCTTGCATCGATGACTTTTTTTTTTTTTTTATTCAAAGAATTTTCCCTTCGTGTTGGCTCAAGTCACCTTTTCATTAGTTCAACATTTCTGAGCTTATGAAAGCATTATGTTTTCCTGTTTATCCAGTCCACTATTGGCTCTAACTAATTTTAGCCCAAAAAAGACCTTTCAAGAACATACATTTCTGAGCTTATGAAAGCATTATGTTTGATCCCATTTCAGATATTCATGTTAGGGTAACCCTAGATTCTAGATACCACTTTAGGCTTGTCCTCTCTTTTCCCGTATTCAAGAAATTTTGCCTTTGCTAGTGTGCTAATGTATAATTGACAAGTCATATAGTTTTGTGTTAGAAACTCATTTCTTCACATTCAAATAATATCCCATCAATTGGTGCTTGCAATATTTTTTGTTTATAAGTAGTTCATAGTGAATATATTCTGGTTTTCTATTTTAGATGAATGCTTACCGCCACACGCAACTTAAAACTTTTAGCTGTGGTGGGTGTAGTGTATCTGAGTTTGATGTTTCTGTTCAACACAGAGAGTAACTTGAGGAAGAGATTGAAATGGAAAGTCCACTGAGGATGAAAAATATGATTGTTCAATTGTCAGTTGTGCTTCTTTTAGTTGCATCAATATGTGCTAATTATAGATTTTGTTTTTAAACTGAGGTGTTATTATAAATTTGTCTGCGTTATTGTGGTTCCATCCTATAATTCACCGATAGTGCTTGCTGATATAGGCACACCGTGAATCAACTGGAACAGTAACCTCAAGTGATGGCAATATTATAGATCCAGTTGCTGCTGCGGAGGAAATAGCTTTTTGCAAAGCATGTGCCCGGTTTGGCCTTGGCTTGTACCTATATCATGAAGAATAGATGAGATAGGGAGGGACCTCCAAGAGATTAGAAGATTGTATTTAGTGTTTGCTCTACCAACTTATGTAAATATCTGGCATTCCCTCAAGTAATCCAGATTGGCTTATTGGACTTGTTATGTGGAGAGTTTCACAGTATAATTTTCAGTTATATGATTGAAATAAGTAACCCTTAGTTAAGTTTATTAACAGAAAGCTTGCCAGTAGTTAGAACAACTATCTGTCATAAGCGAGTCACGTGTGTATTTTGCACTAATTGAGTTAGCAGATGAGAATGAGATCACGTCAAGTTCAGAGTTTACATGCTATCCCTTCTAAAGCATCCACATGAAGTTTATGTTATTGTACTTTTACAATATTTTGAAAGCAGTCATAGGCTCACTAACCATTCTGGCAATTCCTTTATTCTGAAAGCTAGCAATTGCTATGACTTGCTTCAAGTTAAAAATACCAGTGCAACTCTTTCAAGTTTAAATAATGAAGTTCAACAACAGTGGCTGATATTCAGATGAAAACATCAAGCACACATGATTCTTCAAGTTTAAATAATGAAGTTCAACAACCGTGGCTGATATTCAAAGGAAAACATCAAGTTTATAAGAATTCTGAAAATATACTTCGTAAAAGTCAGAATACACAAATCTTTTGTTTCTACATGAATTCTTTCCATTTACCATCTAAAACACAAAAATAAGAACAAGGAGAGACACATTTGGATCAGTCTACTCCTATTATAGTAGAATCCTTGCTTTACTTTCATGAACGGATATGCCATATAAACACAAAATGCACAACAAAATACTAAAAGGCCATACCACACAAACATCCTCCCCACGGCTTCCCATTTTTTGTCTTTGATTTCCTTCGTGTTCCTGCCCTACTCATGGCCTTAAAAGTTTTGGACCTGTATTTGAAGCCAACCACGAAGTGATCACATCAACAAGCAGGTTTATGTCCTTGCCTACTTCTGTACGAAGAATCCTTGAATCTACACCTAATGTGTTGCCTACTTCTTTGGCAACCGTCTCCCATGGTGTTCCCACAGTCAGATTCGCTAAAAGTTCGCTTCCACGGTTTACTGCATCTGCCATTGCTGGTGGAACATCTGGGAGGTCCTGCAAGACAGACATAGCATGAGCAGCGGGTCTCGCCAAAACTGAAAACAAGGATAGAAGCCACAAATATTGTTAGCATCTTAGTTCACCGTTACCTGTTGTAAAGGAAGACCATGATCTCCTGGTAACAAGCGAATAGACATGTCTAGCATTGAACTGATAGCTGATTCTGAACTAAGCACCTGAGCTAATGCTGAAGTTTCATCAATTGCATCATCTTTGAACTTTATCAGAAGATTTCTAGAAATGCCATAGTATGATTTTATCTGTAAAAATACAAAGCATTGACAATGAGGTCTAAGTTAAAAACCAGGAAATTATGGTCCGTAAGAAACATTAAAGATTATAATCAGCCAATAACATTGACCTAATCATGCCTATAAGATTATTCTTTACTATTTGAGGACCTTCTAAACTGCCATCATAACTTGCACCTAAAGCTCAAAGGAATCACAACTATAGTTGCCAAAATGACATTGGGTAATTGGGCATCCATTATTTAAGCACCAATCTCTAGCTGTGGTCTGCTACATATACTATACTACAGTCGGAACACCAAAACATGACTGTAATTATAAAAAAAAACATAATTGGTTAATCTTGAACTTATTTGTTGTCCAAGAAAGTAAAACAGCAATAGGAGTTGGAACTTTTACGCACAAGTCGGCGAGTTTCTTCTGGTTTTGGAGAAAAATCTTCTCTTCCCTTGACCAAGTCCATGTACAACGGGGGCAGTTGCTCCACCAAAGGAAGAACTTGTTTCATAATGGGTGGGCTGAGGTTCTCTAGCTGCTTGAAAGTCATCTCCGCCTGCAAGAATTCAGTAATAAAAAAGATAAATACAAAGAGATTGCTTTTACATCTCCCCACATGAGCTAGTTCAAGAAACACATTTAAGAGGTCGACTTATCCCGGTCCAACTCAAGTACGAGGATGTCTATGTTTTCCATCATCCTGGATTTTTATTAGAAAATAGAATCTTGTACCTATGTTTATTGGTAAACATAGAACTGACTAAAATGCCTACTCATAAACAATCACACCATCCACTGGCAAGAGACTTAGGATGCCCAGGTAAATTGAATATGGGAGCCTCTTTATAAAAGCGACAAACTTAGTTTGGAAGATGAATAATAAAATGGAAAGTTGCACTAACTTAAGCCCGAAGCTTATAAAAACGGGTGGGCATAGTGAGGACCAGCCCAGATGCATGGTACAGTATAAGATATATGTTATAGCACAATAAAGAGATGCAATACTTCCTTGGAATGAACTTATCCCAAATAAATGAACAATCTGTCTCGTAAAAGCATTGAAGTTTAATTCTCCTACTTATGAATAATATTCCATTTATAGATAGTTATAAATGAAACGCAGGCTGTGTAGAGAAAATTGCAGACTTATAATCTCACCCCAAGGCGAACAGTTGGTGATGATGCAATTTGTGACAGAAATGGTCCAATGCTTTGGGCCACAGGGACAAGAACGGGTGAGAACAAAGGGATAGCTAAGCTTGCCTCCTGTGAAATCAAGAAAGAAGTTTTTGATAAACCTCAAATTATTCAGAAATGGGTTTATATGCTAACAAACATCTTTGAATGATGATAATGTGACTACCAAAGATTAAACATGTGCAGACTAACCAATTTGCTCCCAAATTGGAACAGAAATTTTAATTACTGACCCAAGAAGATAGATATGCGAAAAACATAAAGGGATCTTGATTATTTATGGTATCTGTATATATATTCATGTTGAATAAAGCAAAAGGAATAAATTAGATAACCCCCCGTTCATAAGTATGTCTAACAAATCAGCAAACTTCCAGTGGGGGTAGTGAAATTTCTGGGAAGGCCTGAAAATAAGTACTATGTCTGGCTGTCACTAATACTTCCACTCAACTATGTTTTCTCTGGTTACTGGCTATTGCATCTAGACTGGGGACATCAACTACCTTGTTGTTGAATGCCATTAACACATTTCCACTTCTTTGCACAGCATATCGTGATCCTGATAAACAGCACAGTCAGATCAAGATTGCATATAGATGCAAATCCAAATTAGTTGCAAAATTGTGATTAGAAAAATTAAAAGAACTTGCATATATACCAATCAAAAGGTGGATGACAGATCCCAAAGAGTGGCCAATGCCAAAAGTAGGAAGCTCTTGTACCTGTAAAATGAAGCACTTTAAGGCAATTCTTCCTCAAAACCCTCTTCCCAGGAAGTCCTCCCAGGAATCAAGAGAAAAATCATTTTCTAGATAATGGATATAAGAAACTGACCGTTTCTTGTAAAACCCGAAAGCACCTCTCAAATTTAAACTGAACTTCATCTGCAATAAGGAAATGATCGAATCCACTAGCATATGGTGTTGCAATCACCAAAGTACCTCTAGAATACACAGCAAGATATTTACCACCACTTTCCTATTTATTAGCAGTGAAGGGTCGAATGAAATTTACTAGAGACAGATCAGCTTACAGCATAGATAATTATTTATTCAAAAAATATATGAGAAAGCCAAATTCATATTCTAATAATAATTTATATATATATATATATATATGTCAAGAAAGCCAAATTCATATTCTAACAATAACTAGAAGCAGAAGTGATATCGAATATAATAAAATGCGTCCCCAAAAGATTGTATCTAACTCCTAGGCTAAAATTTCATGTTGCATTTAATGAAAATACCATGAAATGAATCTGTTGCAGCATAAATACACCACTGAATACTGAGTAAAGTAATGCATCTATTGATATGTAAATAAAGGCAATAACATTCTATCAAATTGCAGTAAAACTCACTTTTCAGCAAGGCGCTCAAGAAACAGACGATAGGTAAGCTGGGGAGCTGCTCCAACAAATATACCGCCAATAAAATGAACAACAGACTTGGGTGGTGAGCTTCTTGGTTTGAGAATCCATGCTCCCTGAAATGATATAGGTTAACGCAGAGATATCCAGTCAAAGTAATGTTGCTATGTGAAAGAATTGATTAATTGGGAAACACCGCTGCTACCCAGAAATTACCAATATAAATCTTTAAGGTTGTGTTCAAGGCTTCCTTTCAATTGAAAGGCAAAAGCTTTGACCTACTTATAGAAGAAACATAAGAAAGCAAAATCTCCTATAACTAAAATAAATAGACAAACGATACTTGACATTCAATATCTTTTGAACTTCTCGCTTTCTTTGTATCTACAAAAACAGAAAGAAAATAGAAGCTATGTTGCTCAACCGTTGGCTATTGTTAAGGAAAATGCCATCTTAGGTCTGCAATTCACTTGATAGGAGAGTCTTCCCACCGGATAGGATGCCGAGGATGACCTCGGGGTAGCTTCATCAGAGGATGAATCGGAGTCCACCATCACTAAACTAGGCGCTATAGCTGAGTAAAGCACTACAGTGCAGTGCTGTGGGAACTTCTACTGGCCGAACTACTAGTTAGGAGGGTGAAACTCAGGACATCTGCTTCAACTTATATCATTATGAATTAGGAAATTACCATAATGACCTTGATAGCTTAAAGGAAGTTCAGTTTGCATTTTAATTTGGATTCAAAAACCAGATACCAAACGCCTCAAAAGGTTCCTATATTGAAACAATCTGAAAGAATACTTAGTGCAGTTACGCGTGTGCGCTTCATGTTTTATGGTAAACCGGGTCTTCAGTAGAAACGGGAGCTTTCAATCACAAAGACCTATAGTGCAGTTACGTGTGTGTGCGCTTCGTGTTGTGCTTCAATAGAGACGGGAGCTTTCAATCACGAAGACCTATGCGAATACTGTCAAAAACTGGTTATCACGAACACCTATACTTGTACTGTCAAAAACTGATTAACAAAGTGATTACAGATAAAATTACGATAAAAAAAGTTGATTGGAAATTTGGAACAGAATTGGGAAGAGCGGCAATACCTCAACTTCGGTCCAGTCTCTTAAACCACCCCAAGCCTCTTGGGATTGCTTTACAGTTTCTGTGAGTAATCTGAAATGAGAGAAAATTGTTTTATTTATTTATTTTTGGTTATAAATGAAAAGATGTAGAGAGATCGACTGGGGATAGTTAATAATGCCTTTCAATCTCGCCGTAAAGTTGAATTCCAGAAGAAGAAGAAGAAGAAGAAGAATTGGGTTTCCTGGTTGTGTCGTCATAATAACAATAGATTCCGGTGGTGCGGGGACCATCTGCAACTAGCAACTGACGACGTCGGCGCTCATGATGATAACTGGATAAGCCGATGAGACGATGGCGAAACTGAGTTAGGTGCGAGAGCTGATGATGGCTGCATAAACAATTCGCCATACCTTCTGTTCTTTCTTTTTCCCAAATTTATTTATAGGTTCCCAGAAATCACTCGCAATCTTTTCTTATCATTTTTGTATTGTTTTCACTTGAAATTGGGGATTTGATGACTTGTCAAACTGCAGGCAAATTAATTACAAAATTGGGACCAACCGGCTGTGCTGATTTTTTTTTTCCTCCCTTGACCTTGATTCACCTCCGCATTGCAAAAAAGAAAGAAAAAACAAAACAAAACAAAACAAGACACTAATAATAAGAGCTCTCTGTTCCGTGTCTTTATGACCCTCACCTACGGCTACAGGCTACGTCCATTTACCATTTTTCTTTTAGTATTTATTTCCTCTCATATATTATCCTTGCCTTTGCTTAAATATTATCGTCCTTTCTGCCTTGCATACTAATTATAATTAATTCTTTTTTTTTTTTTTTGATACTTGCTATCTCTCTTCTTTCATTCTTTCTTCTCTCCGTTGTTCCATTTATCCTTATTTTGTATTAGAAAGAGTAAAAGAAACACAATGAAAACGAAAAAACTTCCCAGAAAGCTTCATCATAAGCTGCTGCTACTACTGGTGCTCATCTTGGTTGTCGTCCTTTCCTCATGTATTTCCTTTTTTGGGTCATTTGAAAGCAGCACCTTCCATCCAACCCAGCATTATCATCTTAATAACAGTTCACGTGAGGTGCCACCGCCACGACCGGCAGCAACCCTTTTGCCTCCACCGCCACCGGCAATTATTACCACCTCAAAATGGGAAGGTGGGCCCTATCACAACTGGAAGCTTTTTGCTGTAGATTTCGAAGAAATGATGCAAAAGTTGAAGATCTTTGTTTATTCTGATGCCTTCAACAAGAGCAGTCCTCTTTCTAACATTTTCCTTCCCCTTGAAAACCCTTTTCACCGCCCTAGACTGAGTAATTATTTTAGCGAACACATATTCAAGGTGGCCCTTCTTCGAAGTTCTCTGGTTACGCATGACCCTGCAAACGCCAATTTCTTTTTCCTTCCCTTCTCTATCAACAACCTTAGAAATGACCCTCGCTTCCATTCGGAGGAGTCCATCTCAGAGTTTGTCGCGCACTATACCATCACCATCAGCCACCGCTTCGGTTACTGGAATGCTTCAGCGGGTGCGGATCACTTCTATGTCTGCTGTCATTCAGTAGGGCGGCAGGCGGCTTCCAAGCATCCTGCTTTGCACAATAACGCCATTCAGCTCACTTGTTCTTCCAGCTACTTCCAGCGGTTTTTTGTTTCCCACAAAGATGTGGGGCTTCCCCAAGTTTGGCCTCGTCCTCCTCAGCCTGCCTTGAATCCTCCACATGCCAGGTGGGTGAAATGAGATATATGGCGACATTAAGGTTCACATTTCAATTTGATGGTGTTCTGTTCTGCAACCTTTTGAAACTGATGGTGATCCATTTTCAGCTTATAAAAGAGTCATTCTTTTGCAATTTCGTACTGTACGTACCGCGAGATGTTCCTATGATTTTGGCTGATTCAAAAACTAAAAATCAATCCTTAATTTGCAGGCATAGACTTGTGTACTTTGCTGGACGTGTTCAAAATTCTCAAGCTCGTCAGGAACTCGTAAATTTATGGGGTAATGATACTCAGATGGACATATTTAATGGCAGTCCATCCTTTCATTACGAAGAAGGTTTCAAGAGGAGCAAATACTGTCTCCATGTTAAAGGTTATGAAGTCAACACTGCGAGGGTCAGTGATTCCATGCATTATGGCTGTATTCCTGTTATAATCTCCAATTACTACGACCTTCCATTTGCTGCTGTGTTGGACTGGAGCAAGTTTTCAGTTATCCTGAGCCAAGGGGATATGCGCCTTTTAAAAACAACATTGCTGGCTATAACAAAAGACACATACATCACCATGTTCCAAAATCTCTGCAAAGTGAGGCGACACTTCGAATGGCACACAACACCAGAGGGCTATGATTCCTTTTACATGACTGCTTACCAGTTATGGCTAAAAAGAAACATCCTTCGCCTAGATATATGATTAGGTACCCATACGACACGATGATGGAGTTTTATGCCATCTGGATTATATGATTTCTATTTCCCCTTAATGCAGGGGACTTCACAAAACATTGTGTATCTTTTTTTTTTTTTCCAACTAAATCTCCTGTTTGAACAGAGAAAGTCTAGATTTTAAATTTTCATCCCTCGAGTGTCCACATGGATAAAACAATTTTAATCAATATTATAGAAAGATAAAGGCTGTGTAGACCAGAAGCATCCTATTTGCAGGTTTAAAGGATAGAAAGTATTTGATTTTGCACTAATATTATTGTGATTACTTACCATTACCACTGTTCAATTTCTTTAGTAATCAAGACCAATAATCGGGTATACAAATAATTGAAAAACCAACTTCGGCTCATCATTAACCTATCTTTTAAAACACACCAAATATCAACTAGCAAAACATTTTTTTAGCATTATTAAAAATATTTGTAATATTAAAAATAAACTAAAGTTTTCTACTAATTTGAAATAAAACATATTTTTACTTTTAAAAGCATTTCAATAAAAAAAAATATCAGCTACTAATTAATTTAACTACTTTTTATTAGACATTCTGTAATACATATTTTTTAAATTGGTACTTAATTAGATCAAATTGACAAAAAAAATGAAAATTCGACATTTAACTTCTGGACACAAATAGTTATGATGTCTGTAAAAATTTTAAATTTTAAATTCAAATTTGTTAAAGAATATGTCCACATTGGAAAAGTATAAATTGAACTTTAACAAAAGTTAATTGATTTTATGTTTCCAAGTACAAATTGAACTTTTACAAAAGTTAATTGATTTTATGTTCCGTAAACTCTGGAAGCCAAGACTTAAAAATAAAATTTGCCTAAATAAAAAAACAATGCTTTACTATTAATAAATAAAAAATTCCTTTGGATGTTCATAGCATGTTTTCGAACGACCTCACTGATCAACTGATATACCATATTGGGTCATTCGAATTCGATGAAATCCGCGAAGCAACTTGAAGAATGGCTCAAAAGAAGCAACCTAAAAAGCCCAAAAGATTCTGAACAAAATTGTTTCACCATCACCACTCCGTACTAAGAAGGATCCTAACACATAAAGTCACTAAATTTTCACCAAAAGCTTAACTACGACACTCGAAAACAAATTGAATTCGAGATCGTGCCAACACTCGTTCTAGCGTAAGCCCAAAGGCCGCAAGTAAAGAAAGCAACAGCAATAATAGACCCAGACCAATGGCTTCGGCATTATAGATTAGTTTTTAATTTTTACTATGCGGCAGCTTGGGATGCTGCAAGCCTCTTTCTGGCCTCTTCGATAATTGACAGTTTGATACCCTTGCCCTTGGGAAGGGATACCCATGGTTTGCTCCCCTTTCCTATTGTGAAGACATTGCCCATGCGGGTAGCAAACTCATGACCAGTGGAGTCCTGAATGTGAATTGTTTCAAAGCTTCCTTTATGCTTCTCTCTGTTTTTGATTACTCCAACTCGGCCCCTGTTTCTACCTCCAGTAACCATGACAACATTTCCCACATCAAACTTGATGAACTCAGTGATCTTGTTGCTCTCTAGATCTAGCTTGATAGTGTCATTAGCCTTGATAAGCGGATCTGGGTAGCGGACGGTGCGACCATCATAGGTGTTCAGGTAGGGGATCCCTTTCTGCCCAAACTGAACAGAACGTACTTTGCAAAGCTTAAACTGCACAGCAGCTTTAATGCATGAATAACATTGTTTACAAGCATAATAGCAATATTTGAGGGAATAAAAATCAAAGAAATTTACTGATATAACTTGAATGGAATTTTCATCAAATTAGTGCCAAACAGTTATAATCATCATAAATAAATATGCTACGAGCAATTAAAGTAAGAAAATGTAGAAATTAGTGAATATGCAAGAGTACCTTTGCCTCATCATCTCTGATGGAGTGGAGGCGAAAACGGCCCTTAGTGTCATACAGGAGACGGAAATTCTCATTTGTCTTTGGAATTGACACAACATCTATTAACAATTACAAAAGCAACCAAAATTCATGAGTGTAGTGAGAAGACAGATCACAGTTGATACCAACCATTACATGCGCGTAGTGAGAAGACAGGTATCAGTTGATAGAGTCCATTAAAAAGGACATTTTTGACATAGTCCGTTATAGCAAATGGCACATAGTAAACTTGTAAAATCTATTCTGTTCATCAGTATCAAAATTTTCTGGTCATTCTATGCTTACACAAAAATGAAACAAATCAAAGAAAACACATAGTTCATCAGTTATACAGTCAAAGATTATACAACCATAACCCCTAATCAATGGTACTCTTTGAAATACGTGAAGAAGAATTGAAAGACAACCTAAAACATACTACCATTTAGCAGGTCAAATTATTTTAAAGAAAAGGAAAAAGGAATTCAGTGTGCTGGAAAGGACTAAGGGGAAAAAATAAGGGTAATGATCAAGGTACACACCCATGAAACCAGTAGGATATGTTTTATCTGTCCTGACCTTCGCATCAACAAGAACATGTCGTTGCATCAAAATGGCAATAACTTCACGATATGTGAGAGCATATTTCAGCCTGTTTCGCAAAATAAGGATCAAAGGCAAGCATTCCCTTGACTTGTGTGGTCCTGAAGATGGCTTCGGAGCCTAAGCACCAAAATAATAAACAAGATGCAGGGAAGATGAGGCAACATAAATAAAACCAGGAGACAACAAATGTATAAACACAGGAGAATTGGAAACTGTCGTACAAATGCACCACCAAGTTTGTCCAGCATCCAATGCTTTGGGGCATTGAGCCTCTTCAAGTGTTTCTTCAATCCTCTTGCCTAGGATACACAGAGAAGAAAAACAGCTCAGAAAACAAGAAAAAATAGACGCATTATATACATCGCAGAACTAGAAGAGCAACAAAAATACCATCAAGCAAAACAAATGAACAAGGCGTATGATGTAATAATCAAATAAGTAGAATGTGCATCATTTTCCAGATCAAGCCATCGTACTATGCTGAAAACATTACAGTATGTCACTGACAAACTATAATAGATAGTTTGCCAACTATGACCATAGTGCCATGGCAATTTATCCAATATTAGATGAAATTTTACAACATGCCAAGAACAAAAATTTAAACGGGCAAATATGGTGCTGCGGTTACAATTTTTCCAAACCAACTAGCTAAATGGCTTTGTTAAAGAAGTATTCGCAATAAAACTATGGACAACATAAGTATATGTACAATACAGGAAAAAAAAAAAGCAAATAGCGATAGCACTGCACTCCAGTGTCAGAAAAAAAGCTATAATATAAGCCAACAAATAGGCAAAGTATAAGTAAAACCAATTTGAATCAAACAACATGCTAATCGCTATGCGTCAACTAGCGCTTCAATAGCATAAATAATTAGTAAACAGAAGCTTTAAATTATGTCGGGATCTAACGCGGATCAAATGTTTGTATACTGGAATTGGAACTACACATTTTCCGAGAAAACAAACAGATAAAATGTGAAATTAAAATGACGAGAGTAAAAAAACAAACAGAGCATCTGGAAAAAAAAAATGATAGTACACTTACCATTTTCTGGGCACTGGCACTCTGGCAGTAACTTTGTCGAGCTAGAAGACGAGACGCAAATATGCTTGCAAACCCTAGATAACATTTTAATTTATAGGTGTCGGAAGTTGAGTCTCTTTAGACCAATAAGCAATAGCGCATCCCATTTATAATTGGGCCTAATAGCCTCTCTAAATGATGGACCTTTTTCTTTTTTGACGTTAATATAACGGATCTTTATATAAATATAATAAAAACTAAAAGAGAAAAGGTCCAAATATGATCCTAATATTTTATCCTATTTTTATATTGGTATTTGATGTTTTTTGTGAGCTGTTTATGCTTTTAATGCTGCCAAATTTAGTGCATTTAAACCTACAAGAGCTGATGTGGCACATATGGAATCCTTCTTGTCATAAAAAACAAAAGAAATATGACCATGTGGACGTGGGACCTGTCTACTATCAAAAAGAAAAAAAATAAGCCGATTAGTCGAGATTGTTGCCCAAAATAACAAAACCCTAAAAGTTCACATTGCTATTATCGAAAGAGTAGGAAAAACAGAGAGTAAAACGGAGGGGAAAAAATGATGAACATAGGGAAAAAGTGAGCGAGTGAAAAATGAAAACCTTCAAGAAATTTGAGTGAAATCAAACATTATGCTGCTCGGCAAGGGTTTAGTGTTGTTGGTAGAAGTTGACTTGAGAGTGACGGTAAGAAAAAGCAAATTTGTCTTTCTTTCTAAAGGTGCAACAATGTTTATGATAAGGAGAAAATGTTAGTTTTCTTTTTAAATAGCTATTGTAATAATCTTTTTGGCCATTTTGTGCTTTATGTGGACCACTTAAGGGATAAATGTGTATTTTATATGTGCTTTTGTTGTTTTTGATGATAGTGATGTCCAAATAGTATTTGAATATTAAGTTAAAAAATATTTAACCACTATGTTATTGGTAGATGTTGGCAACAATACTACATTTAGTTTATTTAGCACTTTATGTTGTTTATTTGACACATGCATGATTTGCTTTGACAGAATGACAAATTTAGTTGATATTAATTTTAATTATAGGGGACATTGGCATTACGAGGGAGATGAGTTAGAATACAACAATAAGGAGGTTGACACAGTTTTTAATTTTGATGTGGATTTTTTATCATATCTTGACATTTTGGCTAGGTTTAGAGAGGTGCTAGGATACCTAAATGTGTTGACCATATATGTCATTGAACCAGGGAAAAAAAATGAAGAATGGGTTGTTTATAGTGCAAGATGATGTTGGAATTAGGAAGGTGGTGCACTTAATTAGGATGAATAGTTAGGTTAATGAGATTGACCTTTATGCTCATCATACAGTAGACATACCTGTCATTACTAAGGAACCATTACTAATTGAATTTCTAAATATGGATGCTAATTGTAATGAGGGTAATGAGGGTGTAGATGCATGCAATAATGATAATATACCTACACAGTGCAGTAATATTAATGAAGGGATATATGTCACTAATGAGGTTGGTGAGGGAGATGGATTTGGTGCTAGTAATGAAGGAATGGGGTAGAGGGTACTGACTAAGGAGTTGGGGCAGGTTCTAGTAATAATTATGGTGAAACCCCTATTATTGAAAGTGACTCTAGTAGTGAGGATGAGGATAGAGATAGTGAAGTGGGTGAAGATGAAAGTGATTGGGCAGCACCTTCTGATGAAAATGTAATAAGAAGGGATATGGTTAGATATAATAACAATGATAATAGAGCTTTTTTTTTTTTTTATCTTGGGAATGACATTCAGTAATGCTATAGCTGCAAGAGAAGCTCTTATAAAGTATGGAGTGGATGAAGGAAAAAAATTGAAAATTAAAATAAATGAGCCTACATGTTGGCCTTAGTAATGACCAATCTTGATTTTGATCTTAACAAACTTAATTTTGAGCATTTAATTTTGTTTGTTTATGTGTGTATAAGTTAGGACTCCATTGGAAGTCAAAATGGAGTACGGGATTGATAAGTATGCTTTTGGGCTGATTCGACCTCTGAGATTCAATAAGGCTTTTGACATCATTAGAGCCTTATAATGAGAAAATGATCTTCTTGACTTTTAGAGTAGACATCATAAGATTTCTGAATTGATCTTACTTGTCAAAATCCAAGGTCATTTGGGACTGTAAATCTTCAGTTAAAATCAGCATATGCAGCTTTCATTTTAAGTTGCGCAACTCTTAGTATTTTAGCAATATCTTGAGCTACAAAAGTCTAAATGAGGTGATTCAAAATGATATGAAAACATAAGAAAAATATATACAACTTTTATGAAGAAAGAATCAATCATTTTAAAGGTAATTTGAAGGTTAGAATGCATATCCCGAGTGCCCTCCCGACCAGGACACCAACTGGGACCATATGCACACCTTTGGGTCTTAAACAAGCACAATGAAATTTTTTGGTAGTACCAATCTCGATCCCAATCTCGACTGGGACCGTGCTCAGGACCAGTCAGTCCCACCTGAGACTAAGTTGCATGATCGGGACCAAATTGCTTTAAAATTGAAGAAATCTTCCAGAACTAATTCTGAGCTTTGTCCTGACTGGGATTATACCCTGGTCCAAAGAAATTCAAAATTAAAATGGGTACTTATAAATTTTTCCAACCAGGACTAATGAAATCCCGACCGGGAGCAGAGTATTTACAGCTCAAAAGTCCAAATTTCATTCAAATGGACTTTGAATTTATTAGAAACAAAATTATTATTTCTAACAACTATAATTGAATTGCTTAAGTATAAATACAACCTATGAGACTTATTTAGAGGTTAAGAAACTTGTTTATTCATTACATACTCTCAAGCATTCAATTAAGCTCTCAAAATTCTCTTTAAATTCATTTTATGTTTATATAACTCTTGTGAGAGTTGGTGAGTGTTAGAATAGATATTCTTATTCTTCTATTTTCTGGGTTTAGAAAAAGGGAAGTGAGGTTCTATTCTAAAGGAATTGGTTTAAGTGTTTAGCCATTAAAACACTTGGGAATTTGGTTTTAGTGTAAGCCTTCAAAACACTTGTGAATCAATTTTTGAG
>CATIWM010313739.1:0-19065 GCA_949671775.1 Mallotus repandus | reverse complement strand
TAAATATATGATTTCAGTTTAGTTTATTTAGTTGTTATTTAAATTTTACAATTACTCAAATTCTTTTACTCGGTTTGCTAGCTAAGTTATAGGTAAAAATAATTGGTAGTCAATATACAGTCTTCGTGGGAACGATATCTTGTGTGCTACAATCGCGACTCATGCGCTTACGAGTTTTGAGAGCAACAATATTCAAACCTCATAAGAAAGGAAGACCGCAACAAAAGCAAAGTAGTTCCTCACTTCGTTCATGGTTTCATCCAGACACTCAACCTCAAACTGCCTAGCGCATTCGCATGCTAATGAGCTGAGAGGATTTAAAACATTTTTGCCTGTTGCAGCAAAAGAAACCTGTAACAACATTACGATGAAACAAAATTAATTCAGAGAAAAAATAAAATAAAAACAAAACTTGTGTGTCTTCTTCTTGTTCTTGTTGTAATCCCTTGGTCTTCTAGCTCTTGCTATACTCCTCCTCCATCTCTTTCTACTGCCCCTCCTCTCGCTCCCCAAACCCACTAGTATAAGTCATTTAGCAATTTAACTAGTAAGCAACAAAGGTTGTCCCCCCCAAACCCAAAATTATTTTTTCTAATAAAAAGTCGTCCCCTATTGAAAAACAAAAAAAGAATAGGAGACTATATTTTGTGGACAATGATAGGCGTCGCGGGTCGCAACGTCACTGTGCGTTGCATCCTGTAACAAATTACCACTTTAGTCCCTACAAAATAACCAGATTAGTCCCTAAAAAAATAAAAAAAATGTACATTCCTATTTTACCCCCCAATATAGGGGGGTCATCAATTGGAGGGGGGTGATTTTGGGGATTTTACCCCCCGCTACACTACTGTTTGCTGTCGTTGTTAGCGACAAGAAACTTTATCCATATTTTATTTAGTCTCCTATTCACTCACTTTATCTGTTGGGGGACTATTAAATTTATTTTGTCCCCTAATCTCCTTTTTTTTTTTTTTTTTTTATGTTAGCAGAAGTAGTCACGTTCTTGTTTCATGTTTTATGCAAAGATCTCTTACTTAACTCATCACTATAACACAAAATAGTAGCATATTAATATTAAGAAAATAGAAGACTTGATCTTCCTCTCTTATTTTTCTTACATAGACGGCTATCAACGGGACAAGTCAGAAAATCAAATTCTGAAAATGGAGTATTGACTAATCGAAGCTCATAAACTAATAAAAATGGCTCAAATAAACCCTTTTTTTAACATCTACTAAACATACTTTAAATTTTGATTTGTGAGACTATAAAAGATACGAAAAACCCATAATCTTTTATTTTGCTACAAATGAACTCTAAATATTTTAAAATTTTAAAAAGTAATTTTTATTAATTAATATTTTATTTTAAAATATTTACTTTAAAGTCTAAAATTATTTAAAAAAAATATTTTATTCTTAAAAATTATTTATTTTTAATCATAAACTAATTTTATACCGTAAAATTATTGTTCAAATTTATTTTAGATTGTAAAAATTATCATTACAAAAGTTATTGATCTAAACTATTCTAAATTCTATATTTTTATTTTTAAGAAATAATTTTAGAGTGCAAAAATTTTGATTCTTATAGGAATTATTATAAGAATCAAAATGATTTAGAAGTATAAAACTTTTCATTTAAATTTTATTTAGCCAATAAAGTGTAAAATGTATTTAGAAAAAAAAATAGTTTGATTCTTATAATAATTTTTATAAGAATCAAAATATTTACACTCTAAAATTATTTTTTATAATAAAAGTATACATTTTATAATAATTAATATTTTTTGTGATAATTTTTACACTCTTAAATAAATTTGGCCAATAATTTTTGTCCTTTGGAATTATTTTTAAGAAAAATAAGTAATATATACTTTAAAATAATTTTCAAAAATAAAATAATCTTTTAAAAATGTTGAATTTTTTAAAAATAATTTTATACTTTAAAATAAATTTGAAAATAAAATAACAATTAATAGAAAATAACGAATTTTTAAATTTTAAAAATATTTAGGATTTAATTATACTAAAATAAAATATTATGAGCTTTTTTATAACTTTTATAATTCCATAAATCAGAATTTAGCTTTTGTTAAGTTGACGTTAAGAAAAGGGACTATTTTTAAAATTTTATGAGCTTTGATGAGTGACATTAAATTTAAAGTGTTAGTTACACTTTTCATAGAAATTGAAGAGTTGTTTTTTTTTTTTTTTTACCTTTTGCCAAAATAAAATTTGAGAAGAAACTTGAAGAAACAAAAAAAAATTATAGTTGAATAAATTATATAAGTCCTTATTGTAATACTCATAGAATATATGAATTTTGAACATGCATGTAATCGAAAATCATATTAATAAATAATTGAGATTTTTCCATAACACGGAAGCCCATTTGAACAACTTAAAATTTACGGAAAATTACACTGTATAGTAACATCTGACTCAAATTTTTCAAATTTATTGTGTTTTATTTTTTTCAAAAAATAACCATCGTGTGTTTCATGTAATACTGTTTTTTTCTTTTTCATTTCTTGTACATGGCAGAGGTGTCTTAACTGTTTAATACTTATATTTCGTTTTACGCAGGTCCACAACTAATAATTCCATGGTTCTAGGAATCTGTTTTTAGCTTGTTTCTTGTGGGTTGTGACGACAATTCAACTACCTAGATTCTTGGTCTCAGTCATTTATAGAATCTTGTGATTCACGGTTACATCTTGTTCTTTGAATTGTACAATGAAGAGGAAAATGTATATGTGTGCAGGTACAAGCCTCTTTTTGATTACTTCATAAAAATTGAGTCGTTTAACACCACTGAGCATTTATAAAGATTTGGGCGTTTTATAACACTGACCATTTTTAAATACTCAATTTTTTTCATAATACTGAGCATTTTTAAAGATTTTGATCGTTTAATAACACCGTGCATCTATAAAGATTTAGGTTGTTTAATAATACCGAGCATCCATGAAGATTCGGATCGATTAATATCACCTAGCACCCATGAATACTGTACTCATTTAATAACACTGAGCATCAACAAATACTCGGATAATTTAATAACACTGAGCATCCATAAAGACTAGGGTCAATTAATATTACCTAGCACCCAAGAAGATTCGGGTCATTTAATAACACTAAGCATCAATAAAAACTTCAGTCGTTTAATAACACCGAGCATCCATAAAACTCAGGTCTTTTATAACATCGAACATTTTCAAAGACTCGGGTCGTTTTATAACACCCAGTACTTTCAAAGACTTTGGTCGATTAATAACACCGAGCATTTTCAAAAACTCGAGTTATTTCATATCACCGAGCATTTTCAAAGACTCGGTTCGTTTCATAACACCGATCATTTTCAAAGACTCAGGTCATTTCATAACACCGAGCATTTTCAAAGACTTGGACTAACCCTTTAGAATGGCAGATTATTTCTTCAGAGATCTTAGACACAAATATCCAAACAAAACTTGGGGGACTCTTGATACCTCACATTTGTATCCTACCTTGCAAAAGATTATAACCCTTCAAAGAAAGGACATCCAAAAGAAAGAATGCTCAAACTCTATAAGGAAAAGGATATTAAGTCCTACAAAGATAAGAACTCTCATCAACAAGGAATCCAAATCATATCAAGTTTGAGTAAATATTTTCCCTATAAATACCTCCCCTTTCCTCTTTATTCATTCATTCACAACATTCTCAACGCATAGCATCCTTTACATTCAATATTTTTCTCTCAAATCCTTTACTAACTTAGACATTAGAGTGTTTGTGAGGAAACCCCCACCCTTTCACCTTGCTTCTTTTGTGGATGCATGTGCAGGATTCGAAGTATTTCCGAACGAGTTATCACTAATATACTAAAATGAAAAATATAAAAGTATTATTTTCATTGCCATGGAGAAATGGTATAATGTGTTCAATAAAGGGGGCATACACTAATTACTAAAAAAAATAAATACAAAAAAGTACCTTGTGATTTAACGCTTTTCACTTTTGGTTCTGTGTTTTTTTAGTAATACTTTAGCATCTTATGATATATGTCGTTAACTATAATAATGTGGATGCCAATATTGGCATCCACTTCAGTGCATCAACATTCATGTTAGCATCCACATTAACACGTCATCCATGGCACCATAGTTAATAGAGTCAGTGAATTTGGCCTAGATTTGTTAAAGACAAATATCATAAGGTACTGAAGTGTTACTAAAAAAACGACACAACCAAAAGTGAAAAAATAATAAATTGCATGTTACTTTTTTTTGTACTTATCCTAAAAAAATTAATTGTTGGTGGATTCCACTGTAACAACTACTACAAGTTATAAGTTTTACTTATTTTTCAACATTAAAACCACCTTACAAACTAATGGTTGAGATCACTATTGTTAGAATTTTACAATTCATGATTCAAATCGAACGATTTGAGTTGATTCACTAAAAATTCAATGCAAATTAATGGGTTAATCGAAAAAGTACAAGAATCGATGTTGAATCGTATGATTCGATGATGAATCATAAGAATCAATATGCATTTATGATTCTCATATATTCTCATCGAATGAATAAAATGAATTTTATTTAAGAAACTATACAATTAGGAGATAGAAAAAAATCATGATCTTTTAATTAAAAACACTTAAAAAGTTGAAATTCTAAAATAAAAACACGAAACTTACGTGTTTTTCTTTTTTTGCTTTTATTTCTTGAACTTAATTAGGCTAACAAATAAGACAAATAAAATTAAGTTTATAAATTCTATTATAATCATTCTTTTTCATTTGTTCTTTTAATTTGGAAAACTAGCAATATTGATTTGGAATTTTATTCTTACTTTCATTGATTTATTTATTTCACATTAACTACTCATGTCAACTTTTAAGTGATTTTTATGGGGTAAAAGAACAATTAGTATATTAATATAATTAGCTTTTATATTTAATTTTTTTAAACTAAAGATATATGTGATGATCATTGTAAATTGTATAATTACACTATATATATATTTTTTGAGCTAGTTGAAGTGTTGACTCTCCACCACAAGAGGGGAGAGTAAGGAGGGAAGGGGGTTAATTATACTATATTTAATATATTATACTGTTATAAAATTTTAATGATGAATATTATTAGGAGCATCTTTAATATGCTCTTTATTTGAGTAAAATTCTCTATTTTGAAGAGCCAAACTAAAAACAGATCTCCAATACACTATCTATTTTTTTTTATTTTAGAGTAGAAAGTTGGTTTGGCTCTCTACATTTAGAGAGTCAAACTTCAGTTTCTACTTTAAAATATTTCAATTTTCTATGTCAAATATTAATTGATATTTATTTATTTCTTGAAAAGATTATTCTCTTTCATCAAATGGTGGGAAAAAATTAAATAAATAGAGAGAAATCTTGTAAAAACAAATGAGTAAAAAAATTAAACATTAATGTTTATTGGATAAAACAAAATGAAGATTAAAAATACAAAGAGTCTATTAGAGTTGTACAAATTTTTTCACTTTTTATATTTAAAATTTTTTTGAGATGCTTTTTATTGTACAAAAAGATGCTATTTAAAATAAAAAGTACTATTGGACATACTCTAAATAATAGATATTAAAACTAAGCTATACTTTATATGAAATATATTCTTTATATAAAATATATTATTTTTATTAATTTTATTAATATGAACGAAATCTTACAACTCGGTTTCATTTTCACAAATTGATAATTTTGATTCTCAATTCAAATTTTGATTTGACAACTATAGTTTTGATTGAATTCTCTTTAATCCAACAGTATAAAATGCCACAACATCAGTGTTTCGGCACCATGGACCAACTTACAACTTGCAATTAGAGGAATATAACTTTTAGGGTGCTAAAATTGCCAACAGATTATGATATTTTTGCCAAAACTAAACAAAATTAGAATAAAATTGCAAAAATGACAAATATTTGATAAAAATACCATTTATATACATATCTTTAAGTTTCAAAAACTTTGTAGGCAACCAAAAAGGGAGCCAAGTGCAGAGGATTTCCAGAATGCTCAGGTTGGATTTAACCCTACCAAATAGATAGCTCCAGTTCGATTTCCAGCTAATATACATCAAAAAGCTAGCATAGAATAAAATTCCAGTCAAACATTTTCACTCCCTGTGCTGGCCATAAGCCAACACCAGTTTCCGCAAAGATGCTGACCTGATATTCATGTTTGTGCGCACATTCAATTCACCAAGCAAGGTTCTTTCTGGAGCACCTGCCACAGGCCTTTCCAAATCATTTATCCCTGTTCCCCCTGAATGCTGACTGAAAAAGAACCCCCTCGGCCTCCATGCTTCTCTCAAGGCATGATTTGAGTACCCTTCTGATGCATTAACACTTGCACAGCGCAGAGATTCTCCAAATGCTTTTGCCATGTACCTTTCGTGGTCACATCCTTGTGCTTGATTAGCAAAATAGTCGACATTTCTGTGCGGCGGCTCCATGTGAACTGGAAATTCGTTCATATGCCTGTTGAATTCCATTTGATGGTCCAATGGACTGAATGAAGCTTGCTTGCTCTGCATTTTGAAAAGATTACCCTGAAAGTGCATAGATCTTCTAGATGCTTCTGCCATGTGCATTTCATAATCACAGCCATATTCTCGATTAGCAAAATAATCCACATTTCTGTGCCAGGCATTAACACTCCTCTTTCTGGTACTAATTGCTAAAGGTTCCTCCGTGTACCCTGGAAGTTCATTCATACTTTTATCAAATTCTCTTTGTCGATCCGTAGGACTGAATGAAGCCGGCTGGTGCTGCACTTTGAAGTGATTACTCTGGAAGTGCTGAGATCTATTAGATGCTTCCGCCATGTATATTTCATAGTCACATCCCTGTGCTCGATTAGCAATACGTCTCTTGTAAGGTTCTGAGGCATGATTGAAGGGCCTAAAGAGATCAGCACTAACAGAACTGAATGCTAGAAGTGATGGCATATGCCCTATATTGTTGATCATATTCCTAGAGGAACTTGTTAGAGGATGCCCATCATGAAATAAAGTTGGCTCAAGATGTGTTTGAGTTGGAATATCCTGATAAATTTCAGACCTTTGATATTCAAATTCCGAGTGACCCGCTACTTTGAACATCTTCTTAATAGCGGAACAGAATCTAAATTTGAAGGTACTGCACTCTCCCAAGGGGAAGGGCTCATCACATCTAGTGCCATCTCCCCTCTTGTTGTCATAACCTGGATAATCTTGTGTCTTGAAATCGACACAGTCAACTAATTTTAAACGGTTTCTCCGAGCGAGTTCCTCAATGTTCCAGTGGCAAAACGGAGCTGATGCTTTGTGACTTATATGGATTTCCCCAAAAGCTCGTAGCATGCCACTTGCGTTCCTGAGGAAGCCTAGCACAAGTTTCCTATGCATCCTACAATATAGTAGCCAGAGGACAGTTAGTGATAACATGACAGATTTCCAAGACAAAGTGCCCTAAACAACTACAAAAGTTCCCATGTATGCTAAACTCTTTTGAAATGTGTCCACCTAAGTTCAGCTTATTCAGAACAATCCCTTTCGCACCCTATGAGTGCCATATTCCTAAACCAAAGGACTCTCTTGTTGCCTATTAAAGCATGTAAATCCTTACCAGGTTATAGGAAAGTGAAAGTATGAAGGGGAGCTATAAAATGAAATTTTGGTAGCCGCAATCTTTCACATTTTGTTATCAAATTACACACTACATATAGTGTTGCAACACCAACAAGACAGCGTCACAACACATAGTTTTTCCTCGCAACAGTTTCAAGGAAAGAAACAAAGAGAAATCAATAATAAATGTCTAACGTACTTGGAACCTTTGCATAAGCATAACAGCATGTTAAAATTGGAAAGATGTAAAAAGATATTTGACACTTTTTTTAAATTAGTATCAGTCAGTATTTATACTGATCAGTATCAAAACTCTCTTAAAAACTTCACCAACATAACAAAATCCTGGATAACCAAATATTTCTTAAATTTGAATTGCATTTCAACCATAATCGCTAATTGATGTTTTAGTTCTGTACTTCTGTTGCAACTGTAATTTGTTCCTATAAGGTTCTTGTTTGAAAATACTACTTATTCTTTAAGAACTAAAATATGTTTACAAATTTAAATTTCAAGTCACTAGTTGCATCATATTGAATGGATGGATTAGGAACAGTTTGAAGAAATTAAAGAGCATTTTCCAATAAAATAAATACAATAAAACAGCTTACTCAATTAGCCGCCTGTCGTCCTCCTTTCCATGAAAGCCTGCATGAGGAAAGTTGAAGATAATGCGATCAAACTTCTGCATCTTCAAATCTGAGCGAAGTTTCATTTTGGTTGCATCTACTCCATGAAATGTTGATGCCCTTAACTTCAACAGATTTTCCAAATTTGATTTTGCCTTCTTGTACTTCTTAACCACAACATCTAATTGGGCAGAAGTATCAATGATAATGTGAGCAAAATGAAAGACAAAAAAAAGGGGAAGAACAATAGCAGAACAATAACTAAAGAATTCAAAAAATTTAAAACCAAACTATAAAGCCCGGTAGACAACTGCAGGATATGCTGAAGCTATTAGAACTTACCAAACTTTGAACAATTTATGGCTACTGGTAGAGAACCTGCTAGTGTGTATGTAATTTATTACAAATATAGATAACTTCAGGGAATTTTTCTACTTATATGATCATTTAATAGCTTACCTTGTCCACACTACTCAATGCTTTGCAAAATAATACCATGATGCTATGTTTACCTTCTACTCCATTATTTGTCATCAACCTAAAGCTGCCAAGCATTCAATTCAGTGACTCCACACATCATCACAATTATTCCAAATAATCAAATAAATAGGAAGAACTAAAAGAGACTCCATTTCTTTTTCCTTCTTGGTACATGGAAAATACATTGTTTCTATAATATTGGTGCTCAATGAAAAACTTATGTTACCATTAAAACTGAGGGAGACTAATAACCAACAAATGCAAAGACAGTAAATAAAACTAATATCAGAAGCAAGGAAAAACAAAAACAATTACCATACGACAACGACAACGACAACGATGCAACATTCATTCCCCAGCATCTATGTAGCCCGGAAACAGAAACGGGAAAATAGATACGGCAAAATTTCATTTTTTAAAACATAGATAACAGAAACGCAGGAAAAATGTGTAAATATTAAAAATATAGGGGTATATAAATAAATATTAAAAATATATGTATATAATAAATATGAATTTTATATATAAATCTTGAAAATTTTTATCTATTCTATAAAGTAATAGTATAATTATAGAAATTATTTTGTTTAGTTAAGAAAAATATAAAATCATTTTTTAATTTGTCTTCTTTCTTATTTAGAAAAATAATAGAGGAATATATTTTTTAAGTTGGAAATGCATTTTCAAGTAGGAAACATGTTTTCTAATTTTTCATATTTATGGGAATGGCCCCGAAACCTTTTCGAGAAATTTTCTTAAATTTTCTTAAATTTTCAATACAAAAATATTTCCAAAACGTGAAAATGCCTATTTAGAAAAGTTTTCATGCACTGTAGCCCAGCATTCAATTCCCAATTCATAAAACATCTAATCCTTAACTACTAATATACAAAAATACAAATCAAAATCAACACCAAACCTTAAAAATCTCTCTACCCTTCAAAAAGCTTAATATACGTGTCTGAACCCATCAGTGTCCAATTAACAAATATATATACTAATATATACACAAATAAAATCAACACGAAACCCAAAATAAAACGCTCCACGTATCTGTCACACATCCCATTGTCGGATATAATACACACAGTCGTGCTTCAAGAACGTGAGCCAATATCAAGAAATCATCTACTATGATTCTGAAGTGTCCTAATAGTTTAAGGAAAAGCAGTAGAATTTGGCTAAAGACCATAAACCCACCAAACCCAAGTTGATTCCCTGAATAAAAAATAGAAGCATCAAACAAGACAAGAATACAACTTTATTAAATTTATCGTACCCATTATAAATAAACTAAGCCGTAATACGGTTTAAGTACAAAATTACCGTAGGAATCAAGAGAGGTAGCAACAATGTTAGAAGCAGAGCCAAAAGATTGAGCCAAGCTTGAAGAGAAAGAGAAATCTCCTTCTCCAACTAACAGTATGCGATGATTAGATGAATAGTGTTTTACCCATTTCACTTCATCATCTTCCTCTCTGTCTTCTCCATTACCCATTTCTTTCTGTATCTTTCCAGAGTCCAAAGCCATTATAGGGTAATGTACGTTAGAGAAAAACAGAGTATTCTTTGCTTGTGATCGTGGTTTTTATCAGGGAAATGTGAAGTTAGTAAAAGGGTCTCTTCAATATTCGCACTTTCCCGACATGAACAGAAACGTTTACATGTGTGAATGGTGACTGGTGAGTAATGGCAACTAAAAAGGTATTTAAGTAAGGTCCATTATATGGGGTATTCCCTTCATCCCTTCCGGTGGAAGTTGATCCTAATGGCTATAAAAAAATAAAAATAAATAAATAAAAGTAAACTATTACTACAGTGCAAATATTTATATATGTTCAAATAAAATTAAAATTAATAAATAAAATAAAAGTAAGTTATTGCTATGGTGCAAATATTTATATATGTGCAAATAAAATTAGAATTGTTATATTTATTTTTATTTAATTATAATTATTTATTATTTTTATATATCAATACGTATAAAATATATCAATGGCCATAATTAGTTGTAATCTAATGGTTCTAATTATATTTATATAGATATATATATTTGTATTGTAAAATAACTTATAAAAATATTTAATTAAGGTGCATTATATGGTGTATTCCCTTCAGGTGGAAGTTGATCCTTATTTATGATTTGGCAAAACCCAGCTCCAAAACTTATAAGCTCCTAAAATTTTATTTTGTATATTTAGATCCTTAAATTTTACGGATTTGAATTTTTAACCCTATTATCAATTTTTTAACATAAATTATTTTTTTTTGGTCTCTGAAATTTTATATTTCTAATATTCATACCAATTTTTATTTTTTAACACTTATATAACTTTAAAAATTTTCCACCGGTAAAAAATAAATTTACTTATTTTAATTTCTAATATTTTAAATTATTATATACATATTTAAATAATTTTAAATTTTAAAAATAAAAAACAAGTTAATGCTAAAATAAAAAAATTATAATAATATTACTGTTTTTCACAATATTTTTAATTATTGTGAATAAATTTTTATAATATAAATTTTTTCATGTACCCAAAAAGCATGATAAAAAATGAAGGTTAAGATATCGGTTATAAAAAGTTTGAGTTGGTTGGAAAATCTATCATCGATTTTTGATGATATACAGACATGTATTGATATCCACTATTTATAAAAGTTATATTATAAAAAAATTATTCACAATAATTTAATTAAAATTTTGTATAAAAAAACAAAAAAAATGTATCAAAAATAAAAAATTTAAATTTTGAAGAATTATAAAATATGTTTTATCATAATCTCTTTTAATTATGATGTTTTTTTCATTATAATATTTTATTTTGAAAAACAGCAGTTTTGTTATAATTTTTTTTCTTAACATCAACTTGTTTATTTATTTTTAAAATTCAAAATTATTTAAAAATGTATATAAATTTATGTTTTTAATTTAAAATATTAGAAATTAAAACAAGTAAATTTATTTATTACCTGTGAAAAAATTTTAAAAGTGTTATAAGTGTTAAAAGGTAAAAAATGGTATGAATGTTAGAAATATAAAACTTTAGGGACCAAAAGGAAATAATATTTATTAAAAAATTAACATAAGGGTCTAAAACTTCAAATCTGTGAAGTTTGAGGGTTTGGATATACAAAATAAAACTTTATGAGGCTAAAGCTAAAAAACCTATAAGTTTAGGGGTCTTAGGATGAGTTTTGTCTTTCTAATTTTGTAATCTACCTTTGGTAGAACTTGTTGTATTAAAAAAAAAGGGTGCATTATATGGTTAATGAGTAAAATACACTTTATTAATAATTACCACTTGGATAAAATATACTATCATTCAATAAATGGTGTAGTCTATGGTTACTTTAATTTTTACTAAGTAAATTTAACTTTGCTAAGAACCACCATTGAATAATTTAACACACTCTCATCTAATTGTGGTAAAAATAAAGTGAAAACAAAGTTAACTTAGAATTCTCCTTCAATAATAATTAAAATAAAGTAAAATAAAAATAATTATAAATCAAAATAACTGATATTTCATTCCTGAATTCTAATGAAAATGTGAGAGAATAAATTGATGTATATATATGTGTATATATATATATATATATATACATATAAAATCTAATTGGATCTGAACTTTTATTGTGACTATTTTTCTCGTGGACTAGTTTTCCTTGTATTATCCTCGGCCAGGATAATGATATTGGGTATCAGCAACCATAGAATTTTTCTTTATTATATGTGATGTTAAAAAAATTTTATATTTAATGTTTAGATAATTAAATATAAAAAAAATATTTTAAAATTGTGTTACATTTTAAAATAAATTTTGTGACATATCAAGGAAGTGATTTACAATTAGACAATATAAATGAGATAATTGAATATTAAAAAAGTAATAATTTTGCACAAAAACATAGCAATTGTTATTTCTTTATTATTAATAAAAGATTAAATAATTTCAACACTGATAGAGATAGAGTATATGATAGGAGTAATTCTTTTTTTCCAAATGAGATAAATAGTAATTTTATTCTTCTTTTTTGAACCAAACAAAATATTTTCTTTCCTTAACTTTGTCCGATTGTGAATGGTTGGGCCTTGGAATCTATGGTTGGTGTAATGCTTCTTAAAAATGCTTGACTTGGGAATTAATTTGGAACTTGTGTTCATCTGCTACTCTGCCTTTTTTATTATTTGATGATTTTAATGAAATTCTCTACAGTTTCGAGAAGTTAGGGGGTAATCCTCGTTCTTATTCTCGCATGACACAATTGTGAGCTCTAGTAGATGACTTTCACTTAAAGGACCTTGGTTTTGAAGGGACTCCTTTCACCTGGACAAACGGTCGAACCGGGACTGATAGAAGTTTAGAGCGACTTGATCAATTTCTATGCTTTGATTCATGGCTCACTTCTTTTGGATCGGTGTTGGTTAAACATCTTGGTAGATTTGTCTCTGACATGTTCCAATATTTCTTTTGTTTGATGTTGACATAGATGATACTCATTAGGCTCCTCGACCCTCCCGTTTTGAAGCTTTGTGGGCTAAGGAAGCTGAGTGTGAAGAGCTGGTTCTCAATTGTTGGAATTCTTCTGATATTCATGTAGGGTCAGCTGATATTCTTAATAAAATTATGCTATGTAGCAGGGATCTTCGCCAGTGGCATAATGTGAAATTCGGGGCCAGACATATTGAGTTGAAATCTGTAACACAGGAGCTGACTCATCTACAAGACTCTAACTCTGATGATTTTCAACGATAGGAGGCTCTTCAAGACCGAATTAATCATCTGTTAGCAATTGATGAGGTTCTTTGGTTGGCAGAGGGTGACAAAAATTTAAAGTTTTTCATAGGAAAGCTTCAGAGCGCAGATGGGCTAACTCCTTATAGAGGATTATGGATTCTAATGATTGTTGGCAGAAGGGTGATGTTAATGTTAAATGTGGTTTCAATTTTATTCTCATTTATTTACCCGTTCTAATCCATCAAACGTTGATGTTGTTTTTCATGCGGTGAATTGTGTGCTCTATGAAGATCATATTGAATTTTTATCTTCCCCTTATACATCATATGAGGTTTTATTGGCATAGAAATAGATGCACCCTTGCAAAGCCCCAGGGCCTGATGGTATGTCTGCTTTTTTTTTTATATAAAAAATATTGGTCAATTGTGGGACATGATGTAGTTAAATTGGTGATTGATTTTTTACAAACTGGGAATATGCCGACAAATCTTAATCATACCTTTGTTTCTCTTATCCCAAAAGTTAAAAACCCAGTGTCAATGAAGGATCTTCACCCAATTAGTCTGTGCAATGTTCTTTACAAGATACTCTCTAAGGTTCTTGCTAATTGGCTAAAAAGAATCCTCCCATCAATTATTTCTCCAATGCATAGTGCATTTGTTCCAAGTCGATTAATCACAAATAATGCAATGATTGCCCCTGAGATGTTTCATTCTATGAAGAAGAGATCGATTAGCAAGACTGGCTCTATTGCTTTGAAACATGACATGAGCAAAGCGTATGATCAGGGGTGGAGTGGCTTTTCCTAGAGAAAATTCTTAGTGGAGTGGCTTTTCCTAGAGAAAATTCTTACTTATATGTGCTTCCCTCAGTCTATTATTAATTTGGTTATTGTTTGTGTCAGATCAATCTCATATTCCTATTTTATCAATGGAGATCCAATCTCTCCTTATCTTCTTCTGCTCTTTCCAAAAGGCGGCACTCTCTAGAAAATTGTACTCTATTAAAGCTAGTCGAAATGGCCCAGGTATCTCTCATTTATTTTTTACGGATAATTGCTTATTGTTCTATAGAGCGATGGAGGCAGAATGTCTAACGCTTAAATTTGTTTTACATCAATATGAGATGGCTACGGGTCAAGTGATTAACTTTGATAAATCTGAGGTGTCTTTTAGTATAATGGTTTCATAATCAAAGGAAGATTTACTAACAACATTACTAAGGGTTTGTGGTGTTGTCGGGCATTCAAAATATTTAGGTTTTCCAGCTCTTTTTGGTAAATCTAAAAAACAAGTTTTTCGAACTATTAAAGATCACATTTGGAAAAAGTTAAAAGGGTGGAAAGAGCATTTTCTTTCAAATGGTGGAAAAGAAGTTTTAATAAAGGCAGTGGTTCAATCTATTCCAATATATGTTATGAGTCGTTTTGTTCTCCTATAGCCTATGTGCAATGGGTTGCAAAACTTGACAAACGAATTCTGGTGGGGTCACTCTGAAGGATCATATGATGCATTGGATGTCTTAGGATAGGATGACCGATTCAAAATTCATGGGAGGTATGGGCTTTCATGATTTTCATCAATTTAATCTGGCCTTGCTTGCCTAGTAGGTTTGGAGGCTTCTTACATATGAGAATTCTTTGTGCGCTCAGTTTCCTAAAGCTAAATATTTTCCTTGAACCTCTATTCTTAATGCTTCATTGGGTTTCAAACCTAGTTATTTATGGTAGAGTCTATGTCAAGATATTCCTCTCCTAAACTTAGGTTTATGCTGGCATGTTGGGAATGGCTGTCCCATTTGGATTTGGCAGGATTATTGGTTGCCTTCTCTTAATCATAGTCGCCCTCTGGTCCCTAAAACCCTCCCAGATGATGCTCTAGTCTCTAAAGTCATTAATGAGGATCTTCATTATTGGAAAGATTTTTTTTTTCTTCCTTTCAATTTAGATTGCATCCTTCAAATTCCAATCAGTTATAGATTACCATTAGATACTATGTATTGGATATTTTCTTCTAATGAGGACTATACAGTCAAATCTGGCTATCAACAAGCTAAATCAATGTCGAGAATTTCTACTTTGTCTTCTTGGATGCTAGTCCAACCTCAAATTCTTTGGAAAGCAGTTTGGCATTTGCGTATTCAACCAAGGATTCGAATTTTTATTTGGCGTCTGCTTCAAAATACCTTACCTTGCAACCAGGTTTTATTGCAAGAAGGAATCTCTATTTTAGATTATTGTATTTTCTATGGCTGTCTGGGGGAATCTACTTTTCATGTTTTAAGAATTGTGGTTGGTCTAGATGTGTTTGGTTAGCTTCTCCACTGTCTCTGCGATGTAACGACTTTGTTTGTCATTCAGTACAAGAATGGTTCACTTATTTACCATCGAAACTCTGCGACGATCAGATAGAGCTGTTTGCACAGACTCTCTGGAACATTTGGTATGTTTGCAATCAGGTGGTTCAGGCTGGTTCTATGATTCTGGCAGACGTCTTGGTTCTTAGAGCTGTTTCACAGTTGTATGCCTTTCAACAGTCTTTTATGCTTTCTTCTGAGGTCTCTTCCGGGGATCGAAACTCGTGTTATCGTTCTTGGAAACCACCTGATTAATGGAATTTCAAATTGAATGTGGATGCAGCTGCTCCAACTTCTGGGCATATGGCTGGGCTTGGTTTCGCCATCCGGGACTCTTTAGGTCGAGTGTTGATGTCAGGTAGCTCGCCTTGAGTTGCCAATAGCTCTATCATTTTGCTGGAAGCTCAAGCCTTATTGTTTGGTCTTCAAGTTGCCCTAGATGCAGTATTCCGGCGACTGGAAATTGAATCGATTCGGCCTTAGTTGTTAACCGTTTGGCCAATTCAGTAGCTCAACGAGATGTCTCTAGCACTATTATTTTGGACATCCAAGCTTTAGTTTCTAGCTATGATTTTATTTCTTTTTCTTATGTTTCCAGACTTAGCAATGCTATTGCACATAATCTGGCTTAATGGGATGTGCACCTTGAAGCAGATTGTCTTATGTTAGAAGAGGTGCCTCCCACATTTATCTGTTTGTCTTAAACGATGTTTATTCTTAGCTGTTTCTTAATAGTATTATTTTTTTTTTTTTAAAAAAAAGCAATAAAATTCTCCATATCTCAATATGTTTTAAAAAAAATAAAATAAACATACATCTCATACTACCCTTAAAAAAGTGAATGAAATTCAAAATTATATCTTATAATATTTTTTAAAAATAAATAAAAAATGTTATCTACTATAATGTATTATATTTTATAATTATATTTATAATATAAAAATATTATTTTGTTCTATTAATTAAATATAAAATATTTAAATTTTGTATTCAAATTTAAAAGTAAGAAGAATCTCCCACAAAAGATTAGCCATTGAAAATTATTTATTTATTATTTTGCAAATTTTAAATAAATAAAGGCTTTTAATATTAGAGAGGTGAAGATAACCATACTACAAAAAGAGCTCAAAAGCTGACACAAATCTTAACCCATTAATCAAACAATGAACAAACTCCTGAAAAATATCACCACACGAGAGAGAATCAAAGCAAAACCTTGAAAGAAAGCAAAAACTGTATCTTGTTCACCTCTCTTTCAAGCTTATGTCCCTTACTTCTCCTACGCATACCCTAAGAAACAACACATCATTTCATAAATATTTCTCTTCTCTTCGGCTATCTCGGGGGTACAGGAAGGTATCAAATTTTAACTTTATTTCAATTCCGTTATCAAACTTTAATTTGTATTTTTTTAGATACAAAATTTTTATTAAGTTTCATACTAGTTACTCAAAAAAAATTTTAGTGCCTAAACAATCCAGAGTTACTGTTTTAATTCATAATTAATTTTTTTTACAAATAAATCCATATTCTCTATACATTTATAGAAAATAAGAAAAAATTTGAAAATCATTTTGATTTTGCCTAGTAAGAGCAGACTCATCTTGAGAGATATCAATGCCTAGGAGAAGTAAAATTTTAAACTTTTTATAATTTCTGGACTAAATTGAAAAGTTAAAGAAATTGAGGGATTAATACGGTTTTTAAGCTAAATTTAGAGGACTAAAATTTTTTAACAATACCCATTTTGAAACAAAATCAAAGCTAGGTGATCAAAAAGAAATAAATTGAAGTTTAGTGCCCAAATTGCAATAAGTGTAAAGTTGGACGACCATCATTACATTTAACCCGCCATTTGGGCCTCTTCACTGCTCATTTAGGTAATAATTGTTTTGATTGTTGACCCATTTTGTGAATTCTTCAATTGGTACTGCATTTGTTCATATAAGGGTGTTTTCTTAAATATAAAGATTATAAACAATCTTTGGAGAACTAGGTTTTATTTATTTTTCTCATCTGAATATGTGTGTTTTATGTTCAAGAATGGATCTACAAAGTAATAAGTGATGTTGATTCCAATGAATACCTGATGGAATTTGGAAATTTTTAATGTTATAATAATAATAATAATAATAATAATAATAAGGTCTTATGTTATATTTGTTCTCAGTTTTGATGAATGATTGTTTATTTTTTTTTTGATTTTTTGTTTTCCATTTCTTTTTTGCAAGGATTTAGGTTGGAAAATGTGATGCCTCTTAGCCACACAGATGAAGCATTGTCATAGAAAGATGGTCTATTAGAGGATAAGGATGTAAGGCTAAAGGATGGTTCAAAGCCAGACGAAAGAGGTTTTATACCAAGGAAACACGAGAGGCAACACTTAGCTGAACCCTTTTGTGGATGGATATGGAAATGATGGAAGACTTGGCACTAATGTATGTCAATGTCAATGCCCTTTTTAACTCTAGATGTATGATAATTATATTCAACTATTGAGTGTTATGCAACTTATGCTCATTATTTGAAAAAATTTCACGATGCAAGTTTTTATTTGAAAAGGAAATACTAGTATGCATGTTAGGATTGACATGTTGTTTAGGCTATGAACAAGGAAACACCTCTCTAATACAATATTGGCTTTTTGCTTTGTCATTTACAAGTCTTGTTAGAGGAGTTGTCATAGCATTTGATAGCATTAAAAATAATGGCTTCATGGAGACCTGGGTGTGTAAGCACCCAATTTCGGGATGACTAGAGCATGGATGCGACAGAGGACTCCGATGATGAAAACTCGTAGCAAATGAGTCTCTAATATTTGAGTTTCAGATTCTAAGGCTTGATTATATTTTTTTGGACTAAATTGAAAGTTTTCTTCTCCTTTAAGGGTCTTTTTGTAATTAAATGTTAAAAAAAAATCGGAATAGTAGATTTCCGATCGAAAATTAAGAATTCCGACCGGAATTATGTAATTTCGATCAGAATTACAGAATTCCGATCGGAATTACAGAGTTCCGATCGGAATTACAGAGTTCCGATCGGAATTATGTAATTCCGATCGGAACTACATAATTCCGATCGGAATTACAGAATTTCGACTGGAATTCTAGAATTCCGATTTATTTCTGTCAATTTTTATTTCAATTTTTATTGGTTTTTTCTTAAATTCGATTGGCCGTGAATTGATAAATTTTTTTATTTTTTATTTTAT
>CATIWM010313720.1:0-34836 GCA_949671775.1 Mallotus repandus | reverse complement strand
ATGGCATCACATATAGAATGCTTTCAATATATATATCACATATATACATAGAACATGCATTATTGATGCATAAATATGCATTGATCATGGACTTATTCTATTCTAACTCTTAGAATAGCAAAATGGCTTTAAAACTAAAGGATAAAATTAGAATTATCCCGACTCATCACGAGCGTGCCAACTCAATACAGAGGGTGAGTGTTCTGACTCATTACCAGTGTGCCGACTCGTGACAGGGACATCATATGCCGAGTCGTCACCATGGCGTCGACTCGTTACAAGATCTACTAGTGCTGAGTCAAGCCTGAGTCGGCATAGTGGTGCCAAGTCGATTCCACTTCCCTTGCCTCTAACTTGAACTCTTCAAGCTCCCATTTCACAACACTTATGAATTACATCAAACCCTTGGCATTCTAAGGCTAATTTGTAAAACTATTAATTACATAGAAAATAATAAAACTAATTATTATTACAAATCAAAGACGTAACCTAAGTCTATGATCAAACCATCCATATATGTCAAACATATATTAAGCATAATGCAACTCTTGCATACATTGCTGCAACACTTATAACTTACATAAAACATAATCATAACTCTTACAATTATCATAAAATTTAGCATGCGTTAAGTGCAAAATGATGCTTTGATACCACTTGAAGGAAATCAGTTATGCTACTTAGGCTTTAAGTATAGTATGGTGAGTACTAACCTAAGTAGAGTAAATTTCAAAAATTTACTTTCTCATAACCCTTCATCACATGAAGAATTTCCACTCCCAAGATCCATTTTGTATTTAAACACATAGCTAACATCCATCAACATGTATAAACATAAAACTTAGGAAATCATATTAACGGAATACTTACAATTTTCTAAGAGTTTCATGTAGACCACAAGTAATCTACTACAATGGATTGCTCTTTTGAATCAACGCTAAGCCACCCAAGTGTATGGCCTCTAGCTTGAAACACCAAAGCCTTCCAATCACCTTCTTGCCTTTGATCAAGTATGGTTCTAAGCACCTCTCTTATGACCCAAGAAGCTCGAACTAACTTGATTCTACTAACAAGTATAAGAGTATACTTTTGGTATATATTGTGTTTCTACACTTTCCACTAACTTTTAATGGAATATTTCTCACCACCTTACTAACTCTTAAAGGTCATATTTATATGTAGAGAATTAGGTTTTTATTAGATATAAACATATAAATATCTCTTACACCATCATTATTAGGAGGCCACCTTGCATGCCACCTAATAGCTTAATTAAAAGTGTATATGTATAAATATCTAATCAGTATAGAGAATAGATGTAGATATATATTAAACACATCTCATGTATTTAATCCACACATTTATATTCTCTACTCAACCCACTAATTCAATTTGCCCCTAAAGTTAACAAAAGACACATATGAGATAATATCTCCTAAAATGCCAAAATGAACTTAGGCTTGGTTGTTGGACCAACTCTTGGGCCAAGCCCAATCCATAAATCAATTGGGCCTAGTTAACGGACTTGGGCCTTTTGGTTGGGCCAACACTTGGCTCAAAGCCCATTCCATCAAACTAATGAGCCTTGGAGTTGGGCCAACTTTTGGCCTAAGCCCATTCCATCAATCTAATGAGCCTACATTACGTTAATGGGCCTTGGATTAATCTTTGGGTCAAAACTTTTTTGGGCCTAGGCCCATACATCTTGGGCCATTAATCCAAGTCCATAAGGAAACAACATATATTCATTATTTAATACTTTAATTAATATCTCATATTAATCAAGTTTTTAATAATTAAAATCTTGGTGGAATTAGATTTTATGATATGCTACAATCATTGCTCAAAGCATAAATCCAATTCTATTAATATTACTTAATTGATTAAACTCTTTAATCAATAATTAGATTAATAAGGTGATATGGAAAAACTCTTATAAGTGTGACTTACTAGGTTCATGTCTAATTGGTAATGAGAATATAAGATCAACTTTTGATATTATTTGAAACTCTTTCAAATCTAAATGTGAAAATCCCAATTATACACATTTAGTTCTCATAAGTTGTGAGTGACCCATAACATCAATATCACAACTACCCAATTAGAAATGAATGCATATGAAGATTCACGCGAACCCTTTGGTCATAATTATCGTGCACTAGAATCCCTTCATTAAAAGATCCTGATATAGCCTAGAGTTAAGTTAATGTCAAACTCTAATAGCTTTATCATATGACCTCATCTCAAATTATTCTTGATAAAATATAACAAATACTAGAAACACTTTCTAGCACTAAAACTCTTTCAGACTCTGTTATATTTGTCATGGCTAGGAACTCTATTCATCAAGAATAATCTTAGATAGCATAGGATCTATCCCGGTTCACTCCAGGCCATGAATCTCATCTTGGCTGAACACTTATCCCTACATTGAACTGACTAGAGCCACTACACGTCATATACCCATGTGTGAATAACACAAGTATGTAAGCGGTAACAAACTCTAACCACTCAAATATGGATGACCGTGTCAGCTCAGGTCAAAGGACTATATGTAATAAAAATAAGAGATATAAAAGAATATATATATATATTGAAAATCCAGTTTCCATTAAAGAAAGCAAAGCTTACACCCTGAGAGGGGGAACCATGAAACACATACCCTGAGGTAGAAACAAAATCAGAGGATGAACATACCATCCTTGGACTGGGGCTACTATATCAACCACATTTGGACAGACTATAGTCTGTAGATAAAATTAAGCATACCATACTTAACAAAATAAAATAAGCCGGGGCTATGGGAAGTCGCTAAAATTATTAATAAACTAGATTTAAAGTAATGCATGCGACTCCACATACAATTTATGTGACTTCCATCACCAAATGACAAAAAGAAGGGCTATCATTACTTAGCTCCAGAGTTAAAGAAGAGGCATTGCCCTTCGAGTCTTCATTGTTACTGAGTTTTGGGAGGGGATAACGAGCTAAATCCTTCAATCCGAATTTCCTCACCTTTTTTTGTGTTAGCTACAGCATTTGTCCTGTGGCTAACTGGTAGCAGCTTGTTCCCACAATTGCTTGCATTGATAGTAATGCTTTCTCTAATTGTTCTCGGAGGCCCTTTGTTAGGCTGATACTCATGACTTCTTGTTTGAGTTGCTTGGGCTTAGGCTGATTGAACCATTTAGCTTGTTGTGTGGGCTCTATGCTGGTGTACATACTTGCATTTTCCTTTTGTTTTCCTTAGGTTACTGCTTGGCTTGGCCCATCTTCTATTTAGTCAACTTTGCTCTGGCTTTCATCAATGCATGTTATATGCTTGATGTAGGGAATAAGGTTATGATGCCCTTTATCAGCTGCATCTCCAGCTCGCAACTATGAGACTCCCAATGTGGTTAGATTATCACGCTAATTAGGTATAGCTTGAGAACCACGCGCCTCCATGGCACTGGAAACCAGAGAAAGATTACTAATTTTTTGAGACAAAACGGCAGCACTCATCTTTGCAGTTGAACCTAGAATAACTTGGAGAGAAGATGTCTTTAACAGTTGTGGATGAAACCATAAGTTGTTTTCCACTCCATGGGTGATCTCCTCATGTGTTTTGAATCCATTTATTTTTGGTTTCTTGTTTGTTCTTAATTCCCATGCCTTTATCTCCACCAAGTTCCAATGGATCAACTAAGGTACCCATTATTTGGTTCTGTCTTAATCATCCTTCTTCGAGAATTTGAACATGAATATGTTCTTTTCATTATTTCTTGCATTGGAAACTCTGATGCAAAACCCCATACTTGGGGCAGAATTTGCAGGATGAGGTTTGGGGAGTACACCCTTGTGCTAAGGATATTTCCCACTAATCGGTTTTGAATTTTTTCCAACTAGCGGCTCTCTACTGTGGCTAGCTCTAAGATGTAGATTTCTTCTACTGGGGTAGCTGGAGTAACCCGGCTATTTGTGGATGCTTATTGGTGGATGCCATTAAGATGTTCTTTATGATGGTATTTTGGGTGGGTGACAGAACTGGTAGTATTTAGGGCACTAATACTCTTCAGAAACAATAAAGTTCTACGCCAAGGAGAACACTAAAGAAGCTAAAAGCTCAATGTACTATAATACATACTTGGAAGTGGCAACAATTTAATTCACATGTAGCGAAGTTTAAGCATTATTGGATGACTGAAAACATATGAGAGGTCAAAGGCCATGATTCAGCGCTAAGATAACAGGCTTCAGTTACTCTACTAGTACCACTTTCTTGCTAGAAGCTGAATTTTTGTATTGGATGGTTTAGTTGTTAACCAAAATTTCATTAAAATTTTGCATGCACACAACCTTCTTGGTGATTAGGAAAATATATAATTACAAATGAGTGACATCTCATTTGGCTAAAAACCACTAATGCAAATTATCAAAATAGGGTCAAGATAAGAAAAAGTAAATTACCAAAGGCTAACATAAACTTTCTTCATATATATTGCTTGAAGAGTAGCAAGCATTGCAACTCTCGAGGACATCCAATCAGCTCAATTTTTCTTTTCAAGATAGAGTCATCATTGTTTAAGGACATCGCTTGAAAACTATAAAGGGCTAAATATGTCAAAAGACCATGGGAGCTTCTGTAGCTCTTATCCTTGCAACCTTCAACTTAAGAGAAATTATGACTTTGCCCCAATAGGACTCCAATGCTTTGTCTCGATTTGGTCTTACACAATATGGAGGAAATGCTTTCTGTATCATTTAGTTTGCTTCTCCTTTACTTCCATGACATCGAAGCTCTCAGTCAAGCAATAATGCTTGAGGTTATCTTCAGGTCACCAAGGAGTTTTAATGTAAAGCCTTTTTCATGAATCCAAAAATTAACTTTAACATATTTGTGGCTTAAAAGATCATTAGCTTATAAGTAAAATGTTTTTCCATCCTTAAAAAGCTGCATTTATGAAAGACATTCAGCCTTAAAAGATCCAGCCTTTGTTTTCTCATACTCTGTTAGGAATTCCATCGGAAAATAGGAAGATCCAAGACATTAACAATCTTCTCATGCCTAGTTAAAAAATTCCATGAAATGGTAGGATGTCCAAGTTATTAACAAACTTGTGAAAGTACCGTTTCTTTTGATAAAGCATGATCTTTGTCGAGAGATGAGATTGATTGCAAAAACTCATCGGCCAAAACATTTGCACAATAAAGAAGCATTATAATGTTGACTATAGTCTACTCCATCCACGGAGCGCAGATCAGAAATCATCAAAGAATGGAAGTTTTTGTATTTGGCTTGAAAATAAAAAAAACTTCAGTGTCAAATTAAAATTAAAATTTTCATTTCAAATTTTGAAGATAATTTGGGATAGAGATTTTAAATACCTCATTCATATACTAAACTATGTACAAAAGTAGATAATTTTGAATAAATTAATATATTTTTTCTTATTATTTTTATTTATCTTGTAAAATTACATAGTTTAAATAAAACTTAATATTTTAACCTTAATTTATTTATCTAAAATCAGTAACTAATAAATTAAATAAAAAGTATTTTTAACATTATAATAATTATATGGAAAAATTATAAATTTGGTGTTTCAACTTTTGTGGTTTTTTTTGCGCAATTTTTTTTTGTAGTTTTTTTGTTTGAGTTTCTAATTTTTTTTTTTTTGCAATCAAGTATTTGAACTTTAGAAAAACATACCAATGAAGTGTCTTCAGCAGATTTAATATTGACTGGGTACTGAATCAGATCAAACATGACCCACATTTATTTTAGTTATTAATCATGTCATGTGCCACGTGTATTACATTATTTAAAGGACAAATTTAACCTAAGTAAAGATTATAAATTAACAAAAATAACCTCAACATTAACTTCTGCTGCAAACATTGAGGTGACTGAATAAGGATAAATGATGCAACACCTGTGGCAAATGATATGGTTAATGACTGGGATAAAAGTGGATCCCATTTGATTTGACTGAGCACCCAGTCAACATTAAATCGGTCGAAGACACTATATTGATATGCTTTTTTAAAGTTCAGACATTTGATTGCAAAAAAAAAAAAAGTTCAAACACTCAAATAGAAAAACCACAAAAGTTGAGACACCAAATTTGTAATTTTTCCTAATTATATTATATTAATAACATTATTTTTTTACAAATTTTATTTGTAAGTTTTATTTTAATATATATTTTATAATTTGAACAAAAAGTAAGATAACTATAAATTTCACTCTAAAATTATATATACAAACTTATTTTTTATTTTGTGATTTAAATGGGTCAAAAATTGACTATAAAAACAATATAATTGATATGTGTATTTACTTTATTTCAAACAATTAATTGATATTTATAACTTCAAATTATATGTTTAACTAGCACTTATTAGTAGATTGTGAAAAATATATTATGGAGATATAATTAGTGAAATAATACTAAATTTTATTTGTAATACATAATCTTAAACTTATGTCATGACTTGAACCCTAAATGTACATGGCCGACACTAGAAAATGAGAAAGCATGAGTCTTTCGAATTCTAATGAAAATATGGTAGAGTTTTTTTTTTTTATTTTTTTTATTTTTTTTTGTACTGGATCAAACCTAAAAACCTGTAAATGCAAAATATGCTCCCAAAAAGTATATTTTCAACCATGACTACTTCATTCACAACACAATAACTAACATTAAACTTAAGTTCATCATATCACAATATATAAATATACATGCACCCCAATACATAATTCAACAATATTCAACCACAAAAGTATAAAATTATGCAAAACATTCAAACTAATGTGGTGTTTAGACTCTAAATTCATCAATATATAATAATGACACCATCACAACCTAAATAAAAAACAACCAGTGAAAAATGAGCCCGATCCAAAAAAATGAGCTAACTCTTCAACTCCTGAGATCATAAAAAAATAGTTGAGGAGAATCATATCTCACTGAGTAAGTTAATATTAAGAATGTATGCTAGTTTGAAAACCTATTGATAATTGATTCTTGAATACTTGAATCTTGTGAGCACCAAAGAGCTAAGAGCACTTGTGGGATTTCTCCCATACGGACTATGATACTTAAGTTAGATAATTTGTCTATGAGAATAATAAGAATAAAAGAACAAAATAAAATAGTATTAATGAACTGAGGGGTATATATAGGGCACTTTACTTGATCAAAGTAAGAATTCTTTACCTCAAAATAGAATTTTTTTATTCTTCATGACTTGGCCTTCTTTTTTTTTTTAATAGGATTTTAAGTTTCTTCTAGGCTTTTGAAATGTTGGGCTTCCTTATTTTAGATTTGACTATGACTTGGATATTAAAAGTCCCTGTAAGCATCCAATTTCTAGATAATTGAGTTAGGGATGCAACAGAGGATTCGATGATGAAAATTGACTGTGAAATTAAGTTAATTGAATCTGATTCAAGGATTTTGGACTAAATTCCATTTTTTAAAGTTTAATTAAAAAGTTTTCTTGATTTTATGTTCAAAATTAAAGAATCAAAAATAAAAAAATTTTAAAAATTATTTCTTTAATTTTCTAAATTTGTAAAAAAAATTAAAACAATTTAAAAAATTTTGAGAAAATTACACAAATGTATAACTTTTAGGCTTCAGTTTTCAGCAAAAAGCCCATATTTTATTCAAAATTATATGCATGTCCATTTTATTTTCACATGTGTCCCCTTTTTTTCACCGTTGCCTCTTCTCATGTTTCTTCTTCTTCTCAATTTCATATTCTTCATTTTTGAATCTCCTACTCTGTTGCATGTTTTTGATTCTAGAATGCTAATCTTTCTTCTTTTCAAAATTTAATTTTGATGTTACAGTACTGGAATTTAAACTACTCATTTTCTTATTGACAGTTTTTTTTTTAAATTTAAAATTCGTTCTTCAAAATATCAACTAGTGATTATTTTATTTTATTGCTAAAGTTGGTTGTTCTTTGAGTTACAATGTTATTAAGAATATTAAAAAGGTGTTGAATGAAGAACAATTGGTCTTGTTTAAGGCAACTTCTCAATCTTGATATTGCAAAGTTTGAATTTTAATGTCAAGTTATTCACTCTTTACTTTTATGTGAATTGAAGCAGCCTAATTTAAAAGAAATGTGGTTTAATGTTTATATGGTGAAGTTGAGATTTGGTTTAGATGAGTTTGTATTAATTTCAAGGTTGAACTGTGTTCTTGATTTTAGGAACACAGGTGTTTATTTGAAAGAAAATTATATTGTTCAGAAATATTTTGTTGGTCTGAGTAAGATAAAAAAACAATCTATTCAGGAATGCCTTTCTGTGAAGAGGAGGGAGAATAATAAAGATTGCTTGAAAATTGTTGTGTTGTATTTTGTGGAGATGTTTTTATTTTCAGATCAAAAGGATAAAATTATTTCTAAAAAAACTTTAGATCTTGTTGCAAGTGGGTCTTTTAACACTTATGCATGGGGGAAAGATGTGTTGGATGTCACTCTAGATTCTTTGAAAGGAAGGTTTACTGAAAAGGGCAGTAAATTGCATAACATATACTTTTATAGGGTAAATGGGTTTTCGTATGCGTTTCAAGTGTGGTTTTATGAGTGCGGTCCTGCTACTATTAGTAAATTATGTTTCTGGTGGTCTTGTGACACATATGTTGAATTTTACTTGTAAGGTGACTCCGAGTTTTAAGACTTTGTAGCAGAGTATTTTTAGAGAATCCTCAAAGAAGATGATTATTTTTATACTCGTTTTATTTTATTTTTATTTTAATTTATGTAGTTTAATTGCATTTTTTTTAGTTGAAGCTCAGAAACATTACCCCAACTGCTGTTGAAAGAGAAAAGTTGAATATAGGTCATTTTTTCAATAAAGGGAAATCTGCTAGTGTTGGTGATGTTGAGAAAAGTTCTGAAGAAGAATTTCTTATTCCTTCACCTGTTTTGAAGACTGGACAGAGTTCTTTTGGGTTTGAATTTCAAAAGTCTTCTGTTTGTGGTTCTAGGTTGAAAAAAGTTATTTAAACCCAAGACCTTTTGTCCAAAGAAGTGAAGGTTTTGAAGAAAGATATGAATCAAAAGTTTGATACTATTTTGGGGTACCTTAGGTTGGTTATGGACAAGTTAGGAGTGACTGCAGCTGATGAAGTGTGTTTTTTCAAGGTGTTTTTTTTGAGTTTTTGTATTTTATATTTTTAATATTATGAAAATATTCAAATTTGATACTTTTTTACAGGTTGATTATTTTTGTAAAATGAATGTTGGTTTTGGTGAGTCAGTAGAAGAGGGTGATGATGAGTATTATTCTGATGATAATATTGATTTTGTTATGAAGAAAAGGCCTAATGAAGAGGTCTGTTTAATATTTTTTAGTATTATATTTATATAATATACTTTTAAGATTCTTATTATATTATGTTTTATTATCGTTGTGTCAACTATTTTATACTTTTAAAATACTGGAAATATTCATATATGATTCTTTTTTATTTTTCAGGCTACAGATGTGGGTGAGAAGAATGTTTGTTCTGAAATGGAGAAAGCTGTAGAAGGAGAAGATAAAGGAAACATTAATGAAAGTAATGATGATGAAAAGAATGATGAGGAGGAAGAAGAAGATAATGATGAGATATTATTGATATACTGATCTTGAGAAGAAGGATAAAAATAAAGATGGAGAGGGTGATGCTGGTGGTCTTGGTGTTGGAGGTTGTTTTTTTTTAAATTGTGTTTTTTTTGTTTTTAATAATTTGATACTGATATCAATTGTTTTTTTTTTTGTTTAGGGGCTGTTGGTGATGATGTTGGAGGTGGTTCTTCTTCTCATGGTAGAGTTAAAGATGAAGGGAAAGCTGGGGATGATGACGTAAAGAAAGATAGTGCTGATGTTGCTTCTAAAGAGTCCAATTTGAATGATTCTTCGTTTGTACGTTATGTGGTTTAAAGGATTTTGAGTTCTGTATCTTATTGGAATATTTATGGTATCTGATACAAGTTTATCTATTTTTTTTATTTATGTTAGGATGGGAACGACAATGTAGATGATATTGATGATTTTTCTGATGTTATTTAAACTGTTGTGAAAGCTATTGGTGAAATAGCTGGTAATGTTGTATGTGTTTTGTTTGTTATTAAACTATGTTAAGTTTATTTTAGTTTTTAGTCTTTTGTGTGTTTTATTTTATTATTCTTTATAAGGGTGGTGGACAAGAAGATGATGTTCCTGCTAATGTTGTTATTGGTGATGTTAAGGGGAAAAGTGTTGAGGTATAATTTTTTATTTGTTATATGTTTTTTAATTATTTTATTATTATATTTCATCTTTATTTATTTTAGGTTGAAAAGGGAAGTATTGATGATAGAGATGATTTTGTTAGTCCTCCTACAACAAAAAGGGAGATTAAAGCTACTTATTTGTTGAAGTCCCTTTTTTGAATAAGTTTGGATCTTCAGAAGATGTTGAGAAATATAAGAAGGTTCCAACTGTTGTAAAGGGTTTGTGTCCACTGAGTAAAGATATTACAAAGCCATTGGATTATAAGAAGCATTATGAGTTTGATTTGTGGCTTGGAATTGGGTTGAAAAAGAGAAACAAATATGTTATGTGAATTGTTTGTTTCTATTTTTTTTAAATTAAAAATTCTAAATGTTGGTTTTGTTTTTCTAGGAAGAAGGTGTACTCTAATGATGATGATATCATTTCTTCTGCTTTGAAACTTGGTGTTGATACAATCGATTTAAAGACTTGGTTTCATGTGTTGAGTTACTGTCGATGTTGTTTAACATCTTTTATAAGTTTTTAATTATTTTTTGTAACTTATATGTTTGTTTTTGTTAGTTAAACTTGATTTTAGATTTTTTATTTTTATTTTTAATGTTCTTTAATTTTGGTATCATATTGAGATGATATTAAGATAATATTCGGATAAGATACTGTTTTGAAGTATCTGTTACTTTTTATATTCAGATAATATACTGTTTTTGTGTTTTAGATATTGTTTTTATGTTCTAGATACTATTTCTTGTTTTTGATACTATTTTGAGTTTCATATACTAATAAGATTTGGATAATATTCAGTTTTTAAGCTTTTGATTTTATATTTTTTGTTTTATTTTTAGCATATTGATGTTTTATTCTATTACTTGAGGAAGAAAGGCAATATTTTCAGTGATTGTTATGTTAAATTTACAATAATTGATAATCATTTCGATTAACGCATTCAGGGTTTTTATTCAAAGTTTTTGTCAAAAAATGATGTTTTGCTTATAAATGTCGATCATTGCATTATAAAATATATTCTGGGATATTTGATGATGAGCAATGCTCTGTGGTTTGATGTTGATTTCATTTTATTCCCAATTCATGTTATGAAAGATAAGCATTGGGTTTTAGGATTGTTAAACATTAAAGATAAGTGCATATATAACATAAATCATATTCAATTTTTGGTTTGGAAAAGAGATATTTTCTTAGCAGAGACAACAAGACCGCTAGCTTTAATAACATAAAGGAAAGTCTTTAAATGCTTATAATACTGTTCAATTGAGTTTGAAAAAATAAGCACATCGTTAATATAAACAATACAAAATTTAGAATAAGGATTGAAGATATCATTTATTATTCTTTGAAATTCTGAAGGTGCATTTTTCAAATCAAACGGCATAACATTCAACTTATACTATCTAAAAGGGATTATAAAAGCGGTTTTATACCGATGTCTTTTATCAATTTGTGTTTGCCAAAATCCTGATTTTATATCAAATTTTGAAAATAAAAATGCAGAATGAAGATTTTGTAAAAGATCTTTTTATTTGGAATCAGATACCTTGTCCACTTTAGAGCTTTATTCAAAGGTTTGTAATTAATTGCAAGTCTAGGAGTGCCTCTTTCTTGGTCTGAAGCTTTATTGACATAGAAATTTGCATAACTCCAAGGAGACCTGGACTTATATATTAATCCTTTGGAGTTGAGGTCCTGGATTTATTTCCTACAGTGCTGTTCTAATTCAGTATTCATCTGAATTGGTCTAGCTTTAGTAGGAATGTTTCTTTCATCAAATCCAGACTCATAAGGTAAATTATTAATGTGTTGTTTCCTTTTCTAGAAAGCATTTAATAAATCAGAACAAACTTTTTCAATAATAATTTCTTGAAATTCAAAAGTACTTTTTTATAATTCTTTTAACTTTAATTGTTGTTCAATCCTTTGAAAATGAACATTTTGCTTTAAATTAAACAAATCATTCTCTTTACTTTTAATTAGAAGATTTATCTAGTTTTTGTAAATAGAATGAGCTTTGACAAAATTAAGTTTTCGAGTTTTTATTTTTTCTAAAAATGGAAAAGAAATAAAAAATTTATCATCTTTATAATCTATCGAGTTATGAGTAACCAGATAGGGAGTTATCAAATTAATGAATGGGGTTCCCAAGATTACTGAATAACTGATATCAAAAACTAAAAGAAAAGATGTTTTCAGTAAAAATCCATTATTCAAAACACTAGCTTCTGCTTTTCCTTTTATATGCATTTTAGAACCATTTGCAGAAGAGAGTTTTTCACGGGTAGTTTCCTAAAAATGTTTTGGAATAACACTAGTCTTTATGCAACTCAAACATGCTCTTGTATCAAACTGAGCAACAATATCAAATTGAAATTCTTTATCGAAAATAGTGGAGATTTTAATAATTTATTTTCTAAAAGTAATTTGGCTTAAAGCACAAAGGAAATCATTGGGAACTTTGTCTATATTGACTAAGGATTGAGGTTCTAAACTCTTTGTTTCATCACTATCACTAGACTCTTGAGCTAGTTTGGTGATAAGAAACTGGATTAGGTCGGAGTCCTTTTGCTGTTTCTCTTTAAGCTACTTTATTTTGGTCTTTATGGTCTTTATTTTAGACTGGAGTACCGTAACATCTCCTAATGGTTTCTTACCAAGCTTTCTCTTATTTAGGATAGTGGTAAGGTCATACATATTAGAACTGGTGGAAGGTAACACAGTCTTTGGTGGTTCAGGCTCTTTTTCTAGAGACTACATAAGCTGTTCTAAATATTTTTTCTATACATCAGGCCATTGATGTGTTGAATGACATATAGAATTAGGGTCTATTCTTTAGTCAGCATATTTAAAGGCTTTCTTTTAGATATAGACTCTGACTCAGGTTCAAAAGAGGAAGTGGTTGCTATCTCATCTATCTAGGGATAGCCTTTTTCTGAAGAAGTGGTTTTAGACTCAAAAGTTTCTATAAGCAAGGTTGGAAGTTTTGCTATGGTTTCATCTTCCAAGTTTAGTTCCTGAAGCCTTTTGGAGACTTTATAGTATTTAGAAATATGTCCTTTCTTGCCACATTTGTAGCAGGTGACATCTTTTACACTATTCCTTTTGGGTTTGAAGGCTTTATCTTTACTGTTAAAGGATTTCCTATAAGGTTTCTTATAGTAAGGATTCCTTAGAAGTCTTCTTCTTGTGAAATTTTCTAGATTTAGAAGATTTCTTAGATGAGGACTTTTTACTACAGTCTCCTTTACAGGTTTAGTTCTGGCTATAGCTATAGTCAAACTGCTTACAGAAAGATCCTAGTTTTTAGACATTTTTAACTCCCACTTTAAATGGTTTTGGAGTTTCAAGTCTTGACAGATCTTTAAACCTTCTTTCTGAGTAGTACTGATCAATTCACCATAGGTAAGCTAATCATAAGGGATAATATGGGTACTAAAAGACTATCTAATAATATTTCAAACTCTTTCTCCTAAAAGGGTTGGGACACCTGCTAGGAATTTCTCTTTCTAGAAAGGCTGGTTAGAGTCTTCTCTAAGCATTACCCTAGTAAAGAAAGTTGATCTATACCATTGGAAGTCACTAAGTTTTTTTGCACTTAAGGTTGGATAAAAGGTTAGCATTTTTATCGTTAAGATGAGAGGAGTCACCTATGAAATACAATGCTATGGTCAGAATCAAAGTAGACACTGCATCTTGAATGGTATTTTCTAAGGGGTATAAGATGGGTAGACATTCTTCATCTTTTTAAATAGCATACAAGATGTCTGTTTGCTGTTCGATTGTGAGATGATAATCCCACCAACCTTTGAGTTGTCTAGGGAAACCTATAATGATTAGTTTTACTACAGACCTATCAAAGGTTCCTGTTTGGGTTTTATAAGCATTGGAGGCCATAGTCATCTACTGAAGGGAGTTCAGAATTTGATATTCTATTATCCCATCAATGTTCCATTCATAAACAGAACTGGCACTAAACTTTGGCTGGACAAGGATACTAGGTTAAGCACCTATTTCAAGTTTTGGATACTTGGCTTTAGTATTTCCTGAACAAAAGGCGAGTTATTAGACTAATGAAGTTTAGCAATTTTTGGAGACTGTTCTAGAAATTCACAATCTTCATACTGGGAATCAATGACTTTATCAAGAACACTTACATTCTGGTTAACAGACTGTGGAGTGTTAGGTGCTATAGGATTGGAGGAAGAAGTTGGTCCTAAATGACTAAGTTGTTCTCTTACAGCATCAAGGAAATCATATTTATTTATCCTAATTTCTTGTTGAGCACTGCTAGCTTTAATAACTTTTTTTATGATTTCTGATCAATTTGAGCTGAATATATATATAAATCTTTGAGAGGTAAAAAAATGATAGAGTGGTTTCAGATTGTTTGAGGAGCTATAGTGTTCCTCTGCCACTCTTTTTTAATGTTATTGATTTTTAGGAACATGGTTATGATGTTGATTCGTCTGATGGACCTTTTGAAGTTATTATAGTTGATGGACTCCCTACTAAGCATGATAAGTAAGTTTATTATATTATTACAATTTTTTTCAATATTTTTTTTCAAAATTCTTATAATTTATGTTTTTCTGTAGTGATTATAGAGCATTTGTTGAGCATTTGATGTGGTGAGCTTGTACAGTTATGGAAAGAGGAAGTAAGATGAGTTTATGACAATGAATATGAACATCCAGGCAGGCTGAATCTAAAAGGGAAGAAGAAGAAAGTTATGTGATCTTTTGGATCAATTTATGTTAACTTGTTCAAGAAAGTTATATTCATTTGATGATACTTTAATATGATGTTATGGTTTAGATAATATCAAATATTTGTAGGTTATGGATGTTTTTATAGGTTTTTTTTTTTATATTTTTCTTAATTGTTTAACAATGGTTTGTTTTTTTTTTTTTAATGAATGAAGTAGTTTTGTTGTTGTTTTATATTAGACGTTTCTTATAGTTATAATATATTGTACTGTATTTATGAGTTTGAGTTTATTTTTCAATTTTAGATACTTTTTTAAGTTTGATATACTCTTTTTGAGTTTCAGATTCTCTTTTTGGTTTTGGACACTTGCTATATTAAGATATGATACTGTTTTTCTGTTCTATATACTAATAAGATTTTAAAAATATTCAAATAATATTAAAAAATGCATATAACTGAGTAACGAATATAACACAAGTTTTGCACTTTTAAAATATACGAATAAGATTCCGAAAATATTAAGATAATATTCAAAAAAGTTTATATAATGAGTAACAAATATGGCACCTGTTTTGCTTTTTTAACATAAACAAATAATATTTTGAAAATATTTAGATAATATTCAAAAATGGTGAATTATAATATGACATTTTTTTTACACTTTTAACATATAAGAATAAGATTCAGAAAATATTTAGATAATATTCAAAAATGTAGTTAACTGAATAATGAATATGCCACCTGTTTTGCATTCGACAACCTATTTCAACAAACAATATCAGATACTTGTTTTTAATTTTTAATAAAATATATCTGGTAGTAAGTAAATGTTCAATGTTATATGTATTTAAAAAAAATTCAATAGAGACAAACATGAATCGAAAAAAAATGTATTGCAATTGTCAAGTTTTTTAGTGTGTTTCTACAAGTCTTCTTGTTGTGTCTATAGTAGCCACATGTGTTGCATTTGTTTATATATTTTTTTTCCCAAGGACCTTGAAATCTTCTTTTCTTTGGTCTTCTTGGTCAAATTCTGCTCTTCGGAGGTAAGACAAGCATGCTTTTTTATTTCAATTAGCACATTCCATGTACTTTGTGATGGCACTGGGTATACTGTTCCTCTGTATATTGCTAGCATCAATTCTTTAGTGTAGAATGCTGAGTAGTAGCTGTGTAGTTCTTAGTTTAGCACTCTCAACACTGCCAATGCATGCTCACACAATATTTCGTCAAGCTAAAATTTATTGCACGTGCATGTCTTGTCTTTCAGATAAACTATGTCTATTTTTTCATTATTGCAGACATTGTACAAATCATCATTTGCTTTGTTGACCTGAAATAGGTTTTGAAGAATATAGATAAAAAATTATATTAAATATTTATAGTATATTAGAGGTATCATATCTGAAGCAGATACTAAAAGTGTTTGAATTTCTGACCTTGATTTTTTGTGATATGATGTAGTTCTCATTTAAGATATCTTGAGTTTTTTGGTAAGCCTTGTGAAAGTACTTGCAATCATTTGGTTATTTGCATTCCATTTTTGTACTAATGCCCACAAGTATTCTAATAGAGTTATTATTGGTAGCTCTCTTACAGATTTAATTATAGCATTAATGGATTCAACAATGTTTATGGTAATTGTTCGGTACCTTTTGTTGGTTGAATATAAGTTTGTACACTTCTCATAGCCTATGTCTTCAAGGTACTTGTGTACACGTGTATTCAGTGTCTTTATTTCTAACATGTTGCTTTCAAATTCTTACAATGTATAACACTTTACAGCTCTATAGAAGTATTCTTTTATTTGTAATGTATTTTTCTTGAATTTTGTTTTTAGGTTATTGAGTATGTGGAATGTGTAGTACACATGAGTAGCTTCAGGATAGACATTTTTTATGGCTGTTGAAATGTTTCCATGTCTATCTGAAATTATACACATTTTTCTTTGATTCTAAAAATCTTTTCTCAATTACTCAAAGAATAAGTTCCATAAAGCATCGTTTTTAGAATCAGCCATACAAAAAGCAAGCGAGCATATTTTACCATGTGCATCATGTGTAACTACTGTGAGAAGTGTACCTTTATATTTTAACTTTACAAATGTTTCATTAATGACAATAATTGGTATACAGTGCAACCATCCTTCTATGCTTACTTTTAGTACCATGAAAGCATACAAAAATGTGCTGTCTTTTGCAGTTTTCAGATCCACAACTGAGCTCGGGTTAGTTGCTTGTATCATATACAAGAAATTGAGTAGAAGAGTGTAAGATTCTTTAGGATTTACCCTAATACATTCAAGTGCTGCCTCTCATGATTTGTACGCTTTCATGTAGCTTATTGAAATTCTAAATTCATGTTGCATGTCCCTTATTATGTCAGTTGGGGTGTATATTGTCTTTGTCCTTGTGTATTTCGACTTGATGTGTTCAGCAACAATTTGACTAGCTGCTTGATGACTGTTTGCATCTCTGACTTCCAAGCTGTATCTATGTTTAGTTATTAACTTTCTAATGATGAAGATATCTGCATTTCACTATCTTAAAGCTTTTAAAGCCCAGTTGTAGTGGTCATCCAAACACTCTAAGTTGTACCTTACTAGACATGATTTGGTTACTTTGTACTGATGACTTTCTTTAATGTTTCTTTGTTATTGAATGTTTGCCCAACTCTGGTATCTTTTGAAGTTGTGTTATTTGTTAAAATATTGGAGAAAGAGGGCTCTGTATTTCTTATTCCTATTGGGTTCTTTCTTTAATAGTGCTTTTTCCAAGTTGTTTTGTATACTCATATATAGCTGAACTTGCACCTGCTGTTCTTATTTCTGTAGACTGATTTTGTGATGCTGCTGCTATTATTTCTTGTGTTTGAAAATTGTTGGAGGCCTTTTCTTTCAATTTCAATATGACGTAGAAAGGGTATTTTATGCAATCAAAATCTATGATCTTCAATTGGATATAGAACTGCAAAGTTGAATCATCTTCAATTTGTAAATTTGGATACTCTTTTTTGACTTGCTATGAGATATGAACCTGATCTTCTTCTTTCTCAAATTTAAGATTATTGTGATGAGTTTATCATAAGTGCAAATGTTAAGTACTTGTATCCAGTTAATTTGAAATTTATGTATGTTGAATCATCAATCTATTGTCCATCGAAATGTATAAAAAACTAGAATTTTTTCCATATCCTGGAAGTACATAAAATGCATCAGAAACAAATAGTATTCAAATTATATTCTAAAAAAAGAAACATAATAAATGTAAAACATATCAAAAAAAGATTATATATTTATAATATACTAAATTCTTTAATAACATATATATAACTGTATTAGAAACCAATAAAAAAGTAACAAATACTACATTACATAAGATAAAAATAAGATACTAATAAGATACAGAATTGTATTAGATTATTGTTTTTAGATCATATACTTTTTTCTATATCATATTGGAATGAGATTCGGCAAATATTCGAATAATATTCAAAAATATATATAAATAATGAATATGACACCTGTTTTGCATTTTCGACATATGCGAATAAGATTCTTAACAATATATAGAATTTTTTTGTCAGAAACTAATAATATGCTTAGAATAAACTATTTTTTTCAATTTTTGTTTCTTTGAAAAAAAAAATCTTTAATATGGATGTCATTAGAAAATGAATTTTTTTAAAATCTAAATATGAATGAAAGTCAGTTATTTAAAAAATTGAATAATATACTTGGAGATTTGTGATTTTTGTTGCTTTTATCTTCTCTTTGATTTTGGGTTGATGTTGAATGATTGAATTTCTAATATTATTTGAATGGATGAATGAGATTTAAAATATGAATAATTTTTTTTTGATTTTGATTTGAATCAAATTTAAAAATAATGAATCTAAAAAAATGGTGAGATGAAGAAGCTGGTAGCGAGGAGCTGTGAGTGATGGAGTTGCGAGCTGTGAGTCATGAAAGATGGAGCTGCGAGGTAGCAGCTTTGAGAAAAGGAGGAGTTGTGAGTGACGACTGAATAAGATGCGAGGAAGAAGAAGACGAGCTTAGGGAAAAACAAATTAGGACACACATGTAGTTTTTGATAAAGGCAGGCCACACGTGTAATATCTTACAAAAGTGGGTATTTTACTGAAAACCAGATCTAAAAAATGGATATTTTTGTAAAAATCCCAAAAATCTTTCAAAAAAAGAAAACATTTTTTTTAAAAAAATGGCCAAATGGGCCAATTCAAACTTTCAAATAAAGTGGCGTGTAGGCCACTTTTGGTGAACATGTCGATTTTCATTTTTTAAATTTACTTTTATTTTGATTTGTTGTTAATTTATTTTATTTGATAAATATATTTTTTATTAGATAGATAATAACAAATAAATTTTTTTTTTATTTTTATCCTGTATCCAACTTATGGTTACAGGATGTGTTTTTTTAGTGACAAATTATATAACGCCATTAAGTAATCCTACGTGGCAGCTGACGTGCGCGAAGTGATGATTTGGCACACATGTGGTAGATGACGTGGTGCCACGTAGGATTACTTAATGACATCACTAATTTATCACTAAAGTGCAATAATGGTGTACCACATGTCACCTAAGTGCAAAAAAGAAAAACCACAAGGTACTTTTTTGTACATATATTAATTGAACATAATTAATAAATTCAATTGATTTTTTATACAAATGAGTATAGTGTATCTAACTCTATTGATAAAAAGGTAGTAGTGACTACATGAGGTTTAAATTAAATGATTTAGGCTGAGCTCTTGAAGAGCTTTAATTAATTATTTCAAACTGAAGTTTCCACTTCTTCATTTGCCTTACGAATGAGATTTAGATTGAGGTCCTTAAAACTTTAATAATTGAACTAATTAACTAAAACTTTTCAAAAGGTCTTAAGAATTTAGTCTACAATATTTGATCCATAACTCATTGGCAGTGACTACTACTTCTCTTAATCAATTGAGGTAGATGTAACTATACTCAATATTAATATGAAAAATATTATAATGATTAATATTAATGATAACTGATGACATGAATTAAATTTATTTTTGTTATATTTTATTATTTTTATTAAAATTTAAAAAGTAAGATTATTCAAAAATGCAATCAATTATTATTTTGGTTTAGATCATTATTATACAAAATCAATTGAATTTTGACTAATTATATTCTATTAATATATGTGCAAAAAAGTACCATGTGGTTTTTCTTTTTTGCACTTAGGTGACATGTGGTACACCGTTGTTGCACTTCAATGACAAATTAGTGATGTCATTAAGTAATCCTACATGGCACATGACATGGCGCCATGTCATCTACCACGTGTGTGCCACATCATCACCTCGAAGACATCAGCTGCCATGTAGGATTACTTAACGACATTACATAATTTGTCACTGAAGTGCTAACGACGAGATACCATAGGTCACCTAAGTGCCAAAAAAAAAAAACACAAGCCCTTGAAACTAAAAGTGTGAAACCACAAGGTACTTTTCTGTACTTTTCCCTTTTTATAAATAGAGAAACTTCTTTAATATAAAGGAGGCTCCTGGCTTTTTCTTTTCTTTGCCTTTCTGATTTTAGTCGTATAGTGCTTTCTCCTTTTATTTTTCATGTTGTTTTTCTAGTCATTTTCCATGAATCATATCAAAATAAACTAAAATCATAGACAAAAGAAAACTCACAAACTTCAAAAGTCACATACTTTTCATCAATGGTGATCACCTTCTAAGGGGAATCAATACTACATCCATCAAATAATCTTTTCTTCTAATCCTTTTTATTTATTTTGTTTGATTATTTTTATTTTATTTGACTTTGATTTCATATAAGTTTTATTTTATTTAATTACTAATCCTTATTTATTTTATTTTTGCATTTATGATTATGAATGGGATGACATGAATTCACTGTGTAGAACAAAATTGATGGAGACTTCTTGATAAAAGCCGTGGAATCAAGATTTACCCTTTTTAGTTTACGTAGTTTTTTTGTGTGTTTATTATTATTTCTATTTTATTTTAATTATCTATAGTTTTATTTTAGGGTTCTAATTAATTTTAATTTCCATTCAGTAGATTTTGTTATAGCATCAGTAGTGGGAATAGTGAAATCCTATGTGTGTTGTGTGTTTTTTTTTCTTTTGTTTAACTGGTTAGTAAAATTAGGGTTATTTGGTTAAGTGATTAATATCAATGGCTCTAGAGATAATTAGGGTTTTTAATTAAAATCCAATTAGATTTAGGAGAATAGATAGGGTTTTTCTATTTATTTGTTTGTTTTATTATTTTAGGCCCATTTAATTATTAACTAGGTTCATTTAATTTTAAATCTAGGCCCAATTAATTAACTTTAGGATTAATAGAAATGAATTTAGGTCCATAATTTAATTAGATTTAGGTTAGAAATAATTTAGGCCCACTTAGGTTAATTAAATTTAATTAGACATAGCTGACTAATTTAAAGCCTTTTCCATAACTTATAGACATAGGATCATTTTAGAATTAGAAGATGTAGAATTAGACCCACTAACTTAAAAGTCCTTTTTCATAATTTGTAGACTTAGACCTATTTTTTAGAATTCAAATAAATAGACTTAGGCTCATTTAATTAAAATTAAATAGGAATTAGGTCCATTAGCTTTTAGGCTCACTTGTAAAATAAAATATATAGAATTAGGCCACTTTAATTAAAATGTTATAGATTAGACTAATTTAAGGCTTGTATACTTGAATAAATGCATTGTTTGTATACTTTTCATGAGATTAGTTGTTTTGGAGTTAATTGTAAAATAAGGGTTTAATATGAAGTGCATGTAAATGGAGAATAAGATAGTAATTAATAAGGTAATTTTAAATGAACATGAGACTAAAAGAAGTTAGTATTCCATACCCAGAATCCTCTCGATGTAGTGCTAACTCTCTTTGAAGGAATCGAGTTACCACCACTTTCAAAAGTTGTCCTAGTTATTACCTTGGGTGGCAACTCCTCATCTCCACGCCATGTTTTTGTGATATGGTAGTGTGTTCCCTAGAGTCCTGAACTTAAACAGTGTCGTGGTTGCCAAAAACTTAGGCACACGCTAAACCCTATGGTCTACAGTGCCCTTGAATGTTGCTCGGATGTTTATATCCGATTGAAATGTCATGTCTTTTTGCCTAAACTTTTAATATTGTGCCTTAGCATGAATGAGTGTTGTTGAAACTTGTACCTTCGAGCACATATAAATACTATTGAGGCCTTATCTATGAGTATGCATGAATGCTGTTAAGATATTGTTGAAGCATGTTTTGAGTGCCAATGAGAACTAAACTTGACGATTATCAGTCATAGGCAAGCCTTAAGCTGGGTATAAGTGCTTGTTGAATATAGGACCGAGCATGCATAGAGTGCTGGTGAATTTTTAAGCTGAGCATGTGTAAAGTGTTGGCATGCCAAGCACACATAGTGCTAGCTAATATTGAATCGTGAATGTGTAGAATATTAGTGATTTTTAAATTGAGCATGCGTAGAGTGCTGGTATGCTGAGCATGCTTAGTGCTAGCAAATGTTGAACCGAGTATACATAGAGTACTGGTATCGATCTAAGCCTATTTTTGAGTGTTAGTGGAGCTGATGATTATTAATCAAAGGCAGGCCCCGGTCTGAGCATGAGTGCCTTTATTGGTATCTTGCTAAGCATGTGTGAGTGCTGGATAATCTTGAGCATGCGTTGAGAACTATTGAATTGTTGTTAGCGCTGGTTTTGCACATTGAACTGGGCACCCATAGTGATGGTGAATTATTAAACCCAATATGCATTGAGTGCTCGTAAATTCTTTCTAATGCAAGCCTTTCACATTGATCTGGGCACCCATAATACCGATGAGCTTGGGATTAAGTAGGTGTAGGTGCTTTGGAATTTCTAAATCTTTTTTAAGTATGCTTTCTATGATGAGTATGTACAATGAAACATTGTTAGTTGATAATAAATTCACTAGGGTAGGGAGTGTACCTTCATTATATGATTCGACATAAAGTCTGGTGTCCTCTAATAGTTCGTGGTCATGATCCTTTAGCACGATCATTGATATCAATTAGTGCAAGTTAGAACTATAATGTTTTTGATAGATTTCATAACTTTTTAAATCCAAGGACAGTTCAAGTCTTGCATTGGTATTTGCTTGGTAGTAGACATTTATTGCTTCAGTGTAACTCCATATTTGCCTTTGAAATTTCAATTTCAGATATTAACACCAAAGGGTAATGATAGTCCTTTTGAAACCTTCCTTCACCTATTAAACTGCCTTTGAGGGTTTTGAGATAATTTGTTTGCTCTCTTTCTTCTTCGCTATGTGTTCTTCCTCCTTTTCTTTACATTCTTTCTTTATCAATTGCTGCTCTTTAAGTTCTCTGCAGTTTTTCGCTTCATCTAGTTTTATTGTTAATTGTTCATAGTATAATGTTAGAATTCCCTACTTTTAATTCTGCATTTTGTTCCTTTTTCCCCTTTGTGACTCTTTTCTTGTTTCTAAAATTAGACTTATGGCCCCTGTGAGACCATTGACTCCTCTAAATTTGAATCTAGGGTAGCTTAGGAACAACATAGTGGGTGTAGGAAAAGGTACAACATCCCTTTATATTACAAGTTATTTGTTCCCGAATTTTTTTTTAAGGCTTATGAATGTCTTAATGGTAAAAAATAGGATGGTGGTTTATGTAGATCAACTAGAAGGGGGGATTAAAAACTAGCCCCTTCATTAAATGCTTCCTGAACACTTATAACATTGCACCCAACTAGCTGCATCCTAATAACTACCAACTTTTAACTGCATTTTGTAAACTTGTTAACTCTTACAGAGGAGATCCAAGCATCATGGTGCACTAGTACATGTATAGTTTAGCTAAGAAGAAAGGTTAATTAAAATACTCACTTTCTACTATTGCTAGATATAGCATCTTCAGGAAGTTAAATGACATTAATAAGGCCTGGAAACACAAGTACTTCATTATACAACACAAGACTGACTTAGAAGATATTTATCGAGACTAAACCGAGGATGTCTATATCATAAGGTGAATAACTGATCTCCCGAATGATGTCCTGACTTTTCTTGGTGAGTTGCATACTTATTACACCTTAGTCAGTCTGTCAGCAAACAACTACTCTTAGAGGTACTGCTTAAGACTATATTTGAGTAAACTAGTCTCGAATAAGGTAAGTGGTCATGCTAATCATGAAGGTATCCTCTAACTTGTTATTTTTCTTTCTATATTGCAGATGGATAAGCTCAGCTTTTTTGCAAATGCCATTTTAGATGATGAGGCTGAAGAGCAGATTGATAAAGTAACTTGGATGGACATTACTAAGCCCTGACTACTCTATATCTAATAGCCCAAGAGCCATTAACTGAAAAGGAGAGGAAAAAAAGGTCTCGAGGCTTAAAAAAACAGTATGAAGATCCTTTTGGTGGCAATAAAATTTTGATCAAATGCCCTTAGCTACCTAAAGTTTCGACCTTAGAAGCTGGATTGAGAACAAGGTCGATGATTCTTTTATTTTTAATAATAAGGTTTGGGACCACATCTTGTAGGTTCTGCTCCTTAAGAAGAATATGTCCATATGGAAAGTAAGAGAATAACAACAATGACAAAGATAATATTACAACCAACCACACAGGGGTAGCAACAACATATACACAAAATTAAAAGATACAAGTAGAGTAGAAGTAAGAGCTATAATCAAAGCAAGAGCTACAATCACAACAAGAGCTAAAAAGTAGAAACTACACAACAAGAGCTAAACAGCAAGAGCTACTCTACAACTAGAGCTTAACACTACAGCAAGAGCTAAATAACAAGAGCTACTCTATAACTAGAGCTTAACAATACAGCCAGAGCTAAACAGTATAGCAAGAACTATACTATAAGAGCTAGGCAACCACAACAAGAGCTATACTATAGTAAGAGCTATGCAACCATAACAAGACGTTAACGATACAACTAGAGCTACGTAAGCAAGAGCTATATATTGACAACAAGAGCTACACTGCATGGCAGAACAACACAATAAGAATAAAATGGAACAACAAGGGCTATAAATATAACGTATAAAGGACTACAACTATAAAAAGCTACTACAAACACAGGGCTACAAATGTAACACATTAAGGACTACAGCTACAAAAGCTACTATAAACACAACTAGTGCTACAACCACTATAGTAAGAGCTACAGTCAATACAGTGGGAGCTATAGTCATAACAGTTAGAGCTACAGTCACACATTGAGAGCTACAATCATTACAGGTAAAGCTATAATTACCACAATAAAAGCTACAATCATCATAACCAGAGCTATAATCATTATAGCAAGAGCTACAATCACTACATCAAGAGTCATAATTATTACAGTAAGAGCGATAGTCATTACAATAAAAGCTATAATTTCTATAGCAAGAGCTATAATCATTACAGTAACAACTATAATCACTATAATAAGAGCTATAGTCACTATAGTAAGAGCTATAATCATTATAGTAAAAGCTACAGTTAATATAACAAGAGCTATAATTACTACAAAAAGAGCTACAGTCATTACAATAAGAGCTATAGTCCATACAGTAAGGTCTATAGACACTGCAGTAAGAACTATAGATAGTCCAACAAGAGCTACAATCAGTATAGCGAGGGTTATAGTCAGAGCTATAGACACTACATTAAGAGCTACAGATACTATAATAAGAACTATAAATATTACAGTAGAAGCTATAGACATTAAATGTAAAGCTATAGTCACTACAGTAAGAGCTATACAATAAGTAAGGAGCTATAGTCACAATAAGAGTTACATAATATAGCAAGTGCTACACCTATAATAGGAGCTACACTTACATCAAGCACAATATTTAGAGCATGAGCTACAATTATAGCGAGAGCTATGCAACACAGCATGAGCTACACGATATAGCAAGTGCTATACCTATGTCAAGATCTACATTTGCAGCAAGGGCTATAAAATACAACTGTAGTCGCAGTACGAGCTATAACACAATTGCAGTCAGGACTACAACCATAAGGATATAGTAAGGGCTATAGTTTTAAAGCATACTATATGCAGTAATAGCAATGGCAACATCAACAATCAATAAAAATTACAACATCATTGAAAATAAAAAAATCAAACCTACAAGTGCCATCATCATTATTGCCTCTAACTGGGGAATATCCTCTTCCGTTTCTCTAATACTTGCATATGCACTTGCATTCATACATTATAAAGGAAATTAAATAATGATGATAACAATTATATGACTGTTACAAGTTCTTTTTGCATTATTGCAAACTTTATCCATGCGGTGAGTGGTATATATTAGAGTTGAGTGAGCTTATTTTAATTGTTATAATCTTCCTTTAATGTTTATTTCATAATTTCACAAGCATGATTAGCAGCTCTAAGTCGGGACTTTTTGAACTTTAATCAATCTAATGCTTGCCTACCATTTGGATGGACAAAGAACTCGCAAGATAAAACTTATAAAGGACATTGATGAACAAAATAAATTACAATTATCTTGAAATCTTTTCAAACAGGCTTGTGATCTCAAGACCATACTTACCTACTCCAATGCTCAAAAATTAGTAAGAGTATCCAAAAGAGACCCTTTTACGGTATTCACGCTGAGTAATGCGAGAAAGGCGGGGAATACTAAAAGGTTGAACACTTACTAAAAAAGAATAAATGCAGGAAGAGCAAAGCAAAAAAAGTGCACTCTAATGCTCCAAAAGTGGAGTATGAGTATCCTAGAGGACCGTTCGACGATATCCATGCTGAGTAATACTGAAAAGGCATAGGATACTAAAGAAAGGAAATCCCTATGGAAAAATAAATAATGTATGGTCAGCTATCACTTTTTTGCTTAAAAGCCTCATAATAATTGAAATTTACTCTATTTATCTGCATTCTTTATAAGTTTTATTTTGTTACATTCTTCATAAATTCACTTGGGAAGCTTGCTCTCCACTTGGTGATATAAATAGTCTAGACTATGAGTTATGAATCATGTTTTTGAATTGATGAGATTTGTACTAAATCAAAATTATCATAGTTAAGGCAACCAAAACCCTTTAACACATATGACTCTTGACATTGATGAATTGATTGCAAGAATTCAAGAATAGAAGCACTCAGCTCACCATAATAAACTAACCATAACTGATTCAATACATAAATTTAGAAATTCTTTAAACATATTTAAAAAATAAACTTGAATGCTTACGGTTCACATGTTTATATGTGTTTTCTCAAGACGTCGAGTTGCAACCAGTCAATAAGAATTCAAAATTCATCATGATTAATCAAGAATCGAGAAGCACCCACAAGAAAATCAAAATAAAAGGGCTCCATGTTACAACCAGTCAATAAGAATTTAAAAGTCAGCATCATTGATTAAGATCGAGAAGGACCTACAAGAAAATAAAATTGAAGAAGATAAGCAAGACACATTGCATTTCACATCACATGTCATATATCTGACTACATATCATTACCATACACCTGCCTTATTCTTTAGAAATCTTAGTAGCATTACTGTATGAGCCCTAAACTACATCATTATTACTCTTGCTTTAACCTCGAATTCATATTCATAATGCTTAATCACCGAAAGTACACTATGCATAAATTATAATAATAATCACAATCACAATCACACACTAATTATAATCGTAATCAAATACCTATCACAATTATAATCACATCGATCATAATCACCATTGCCCATCGATTACAATCACAATCATGATCACGTAGCAATCATACTCACACTCACAAATCATGACAACAATCACAACTTTGATATTGATCATAAGTATAACCATAATTGTAATTATAATTGATCATTCTATTTGACGTCTAAAAAGGTAATAGTGGCATTTTTCATGCTTGACACCTAATAAGGTTATCATAGCACCATTGTTTTACTCAAAATCCTAAACAGATGAGAGTAGCATTATTACTTGGCATGACACCTAATCAGGTGATCGTAGCACTTTCACTTCGCTCAAAACCTTAATCAGGTGAGAGTAGCATTATCACTTTGCACAACACCTAATCCGGTGATTGTAGCACTTTCTATTTACTCAAAACTCTAATCAGGTGAGAGTAGCACTATCACTTTGCATGATATCTAATCAGGTGATTGTAGCACTTTTGCTTTGCTCAAAACCCTAATAAGGTGAGAGTAGTAGTACTGCTAGTACTCCCCTTAACACCACTAGAGAGTGTTAAGAGCCCTTAAAATAACTAGAGAGTGTTAAGTACGACGCCTAAAGGGGTGGTCGTTGCATTTGCATTTCATGCACATGCTTACATATCACTATCATGTGCTTGTTGTCTCATTCACTTGAATAATCTTGTGTGAAAATACATCTTTGTGTGTATCCCAAATTTTATCATTTTGCGTGTATCTCAAATTGCATCATTCTGCATGAAGCTAAAAAATGCATCACTACCACTATCGTGTGAAAATTACATTCATTCCTGCGTGAATCTCAAAATTATGTCATCTATCTTATATCATGTATATATCTAAAACTACGTTGTATATTTTTTAGCTTGCATATGTTATTATTATTCTTATGTGAATCCTAAAATTGCATTCTTACGTGTATCATTATCATTCTTACATGAATCCCAAAATTGCATTCTTGCTTGTAACACTATCATCTTTGCATGAATCCCAAAATTGCATTTCTATGTGTATCATTATCATCTTTGTCTGAATCCTAAAATTAAATCTTGGATGAATCACTATCATCCTTGCCCAAATTGTATTCATGTGTGCATCCCAAATTGCATCTTCCATGATTGTTGAATTATAACAACAATAAGACAAACATCCAAATATAATACAACACTCCACCAGGTAAGTATCTCTTCTCTCAAAAATCTATTTTTGCATCTTTGCATTACTTCGCGTGTATTGACATCAGCACTAGGAGGCTAAGCAACTCATAGAAAGTCAGGGGCAACTATCATACATCATGTTTTAACTATCCTCAAAAGGGTGCAATGATGAAGACAACCTTTTGAAGATGACAAGAGTCTGTTCATTCATACCACCTCTAAAGCGTACAATAGTCTGAACAACTTGAAAACCCATGAACTGAACTTTTAGAATGATAAATCAATCATTGAATCATTGAGTTGTGCTTTAATTTCATGAAATATGAACTCTTGGAAAGATAAGTTACGTATTTTGAACAAATTATTACTTAAAGTGTGCAACTTGTTAGATCGGTGTTCGACTCATAAGACCGAGACTCGATTCCATGAAAACAGAAGCCAATTTTGTCAAAACATATATTAAAAATTAGTTTGAAAGGTTTAAAAATCTTAAAATGTACTATATAACCTTGAAAATGCTCCTTAAAAACCCAAAAAAACCCTTCGAAAAGGTGTGCGTCCAACATGTACACGTGTAAGTCAGCACAGATCCATGCTAACAAGCACAGGTGCACGTAGTTTGTGCAGGCCCACATGCTCTCTAGCATGTGTACGTGCGCAAAATGTGTGCACATGCTCTCCCTTTCTTCCCACACGGGCAAGTATATACACATGCATTCCGACTGTGTAGACACACATAAAAATAGCATGTACATGCGCACTCCGCGTGTGCACGTGTAATTTTTCATTTTCTATGAATATTGGTGTCCTCTGATTTTAAGAGGCCTGATTAGACACTATATTAAAACTTTGTTGAATTGAAGACTCAGTACTCCCAATTTGCACACTTTTATTTTATTCTCTTCATTTTTCTTAGGATTTTTAGACCGATTTGAACTAAACCTAGCTATATTTATACAAATTTGGATTTCTCATGTCATTTTCAACCTCTCGACATGGACAACTTAATATCTACATGAAGCTAAAGCTTCAAAAACACAAAACAAGCTCAATCAAATCTGAGGACCAAAAAATTATTTGTGCACATTGATTTTTCAATATTTTTTCATTTTCCTTTATTTTTATTGTTGCCAACAAATTGTGAACTTATTGTGAAGAGTGTGGTGAGATTGGCTATTTTGCATGTTGTTTCAATAATCTCTATTTTGCTTTGTTCATATTAATCTGTCATTTTGCATTTTCTAGCTCTTGGAATGTGAAAATCACAAAAATGTCATTTTGATTTTAAATATGCATTTTTCACAATTTTCATCATATTCTTTATTTTTCACCTTTTTAGAATAATTTTCATAATAAAATTCACATTTTTATAATAAACTTTGCATTTTTACGCTAAGTGCATTATACATACAAAATTATCATTTTCTATATCAAGTCTTCATTATTACTTTCAAAAATATAAAATTTATCATTTTCGTGCAATTTCTGCATTCTCTACATTTTCAGCATATTTTCTTGATAATAATCATATTTTTACACAAAAATATGCATCTTAGCATCATTTTCTGCGTTTTATGTGAAAGTCATCTTTTCACATAAAGCCCTCACTTTGCATCCAAAAATATTAAATTTGTCATTCCTTGCATTTTCCTCACATTTATGATGTCAAAATTGAATCTTGACATAAATCTGCATCCAAACATAGATTTCACCTCTTTTGCATAAACTCTTCATTTTTGACATAAAAATCACATTTTCAATACAAAATTTACATTTTGATGCTAAAGCATCATTTTTAACATAAAAATGATGTTTTGTCACCAAGCTTGCATTTTTATGTGAAAAATCATCATTTTCACATAAAAAATAATAAAATAATCATTTATGCATTTTACTCACATTTCATCATCAAAATTTCATTTTCAACATGAACAGAACATTACTAGCATCTAATATATATTCCGATGTCAAGGTGTCATTTTTGACATAAAAATGACATTTTGACATCGAACTTGCTTTTTTATGTGGAAAATTAGTTTTTTCACATAGAGTCTTCATTTTTAATTCAAAAAACTCATTCTTTTATCAAAATCATCATTTCTGTATTGTAATTGCATTTCCTATCATTTTAACATAAAATCTATCATCTTTCATATCCAAAAAGCATTCTTGATGCTTAAAATCATCTTTTTTGCACACCTGAATCAAAATGCATCTTTTTACGTTTCAATATAAAAATAAGTATTTTCTCCCATTTTTCACATTCAATAATATGAAAATTCACATTTTCGAGCTAGAGCCTTCATTTCTTGGTCTAGTGATGCAACCATGCATCTTTTGTCACTTATCAATCATTTAGAAATATTTTGTTAGTGTTAGCAATTGCTTTATTTAGTTTCATAATAATTCCTGCAAATGCACAAGATTACATGCCTCTATTTCCTCCTCTAATTGGGTGAATACTTCCTACTTATTTGTTAGTTGATTAGATGATTGAATGCAATGCATATATCTATGCTAACCTTTGGTTTGCAGGCATTTATTAGATTTAGGACTAAATTTACATTTTCACAATTTTTCTCTTTCACATGTATTTACTAGGAAAGCCTTATAAATAATTTTCATTAACTTTCTTTACTTTCTGTTATTATCTGTTATGAGTGTATGTGTATATAAACTATCATTCTGAAACTAGGGTGATGCGATAGCCATGTATTAAGTATTATATAATGAGAAATAACCAACAAGTAGATATGATCTCTTGAACATAGAATATCTGCTAGAGACATTACTCATTGAGTGACCTGATGTTGTCCCTTACATTTTCCTAATTAATTTTAAGAAATCGGGTAGCAACTCCACAAATGCAAATGTGTTGCATCCTCCCAAGACTAAGAATTTGTCCATGTCCCATAAGCAGAATGGACGCCTCTTCAGTAATATTGCCATGTCCCAAATGGATAATAAAACAAAAAGAGCAAAAGAACTAAAGTTCACTCTCATAACATTTAAGGTTGCTCATAGTTGTGTATTATGTGATTAAGGAGCATGCTTTGATGTGTTACTTCTAATGTACATGAATGCATGCTTAGATTGAGGTCTTTTGGCTTATGCCTTAGACCTTTGAGTCATGAATGGTTGAGTCTTAAGAAACTTAGCATTGACTCTTAATGATTGATACTTTTTAGCTTTAAGAGCTTGAGTTTCATTATATTGAGAAGTTGAAGGAGAATAGTCATAAGTAGCTTTAACAAATTTGATGTGTGATGATGATGATGATAATGAGATTCCATTGGAATAACCATGTCCATGGGTGTTCCCATAGATCCTTTTGGATTTAAGAAGACTATCAAAGGTCTCTTTTTCCTTTTTGAATTTAAAAATAGAGTTTTTTTAAATCCAATACTTCGCTAGAATTCTTTTGATTTTCATCATTAGCTTTCTTGAGTTCCTCTTTCAAAGAAGTGGAATACTTTAAATCACTACAAGCTTTTCACTTGATAAAGTAATTTTTGAGAAATCATTTTTCAAAATTTTAAATTCCTTAGATAATTTTAAGAGCTCTTACTTATAGGTTTTTCTTAGAAAGTAAGCTCTTGTATTTAAGCATGAGTTTTTTCACAATAAAGCTCTTATCATCATCATCATCATCATCATCATCATCATCATCATTACTATCACAATCATCACAAGAAGAGTGCAAATTGAATGGCACCTCATTGTTGTCCTCAAGTGCTATGAAGCAAAGATTGGTTGCTTCTTGTTGCTCCTTTTTCTTTTTCGAATCGAAGGAGTTATCCTATAAATCTTTGAATGCCCTCTTCTTTTTCTTTTTTCCCTTGCCTTTGAACTTTAATTTTGGGTACTCACTTCTAATATGTCCCGGTTTCTTACATTCATAGAAAGTCACTTCTTTATTCTTCTTGCCTTCAAACTTCTTGTTGCCTCTTTGCTTTGAGAAGCTCTTTCTTTTCAAGAATTTCTTAAAGCCTCTAGTGATCATTGGTATTTCATCATTTTCCTCACTAGAGTCAATAAGGCTTTCTTCATTGCTAGTTTCATGGATAGCCTGCATAGAAATTCCCTTCTTCTTCTCTTCTTATTCATCCTACTCATCTTCTCTTTACTTTAAGGTGAACTCATGAGTAAGTAGCTTTCCTATTAGAATATCGGTGGAGAGCTTAGAAAGGTTATATGCTTCCTCAATTGAATCAACTCTAGATTCTTAATCCTTCTTACATAGGATTCTTAGAATCTTAGTATTTACTTCTTCTTTGAAATAGTATTTTCCAAGTTTTTTGAGGGTGGTGAGAAGAGCATTAATATGGGAGGTCATTTTGATTGTTGATTCTTGAGGGTTCATCTTGAAGAGTTCATACTCATAAACATGGAATTGAACCTTTTTTCTTATAACTTGAATATTTCCTTCATAATGATTCTCAAGAGTTTCCCAAATTTCTTGGGCAGATGGACAGTGTTGATCATTACCTCATTCTTCTTTTAATATTGAGGCAAGTAAGATAATCATGGCCTTCTTGGTCTTGTGGTTTTCTTCTTTTTAATCATTTGACCATTGAATTTCAACACTCTCAATTATGCCTGTTAATGGTTCCCAACCTTTTAGAAGAACATCCCAAAGTCAATTGGGTTACTATCTAAGTATAGCTTAATCTTGAACTTTTAATGTGGGTAGTGACTGCCATTAAAGAAGGGTCTTGGAGAGGAAAAATTTAGAGATTCAATCCTTATGATCTATTTTTTTTGTAATTAAATACCAAGAAGTCAAGCTCTGATATCAATTAAAAGTGCCCTATAGGGGTGAACATGGCTTTTCAAAATTAAAGGTAATTAGTAAAAATTAAAGGAAAATTAAGAGATGAAGTGATAAAGAGACAAGTATTTAAGAAGTTCTATTTCTTAATTAAACCTACATCTCCACTTAACTCTCCCAATTTAGGATTTTTAACCCACTTCAATCTATTCACTTAGATTTAATTTTACAATATGATTTTTAAGGCCCAACTCAAACCTTAAAAGCAAGAGTTTTTTAGGATCACTCTTAAACTAAATCCTAAGTGTTTTGGATGGTTGACACTTAAACCAACTCCCTCTACACTTAGTTCCTCATATCTCTTTTTAACCTAAGAAATGAGAAGAAAAAAGAAGAACCTAAGTTAGAACTCAACCCACTCTTAAAAAGAATAATTAAGAATGTAACAGAATTTGAAGGAGAATTAATGCATAACAGCTTCTAAGAATTTAATTTTTACAACCAATAATTTTCTAACTTCATAAATGAACCTCCAATAGTTATTTCTATAGTTGGAGATAAAAAACTAGTTGTTGGAGTGCATTAAGTTCATCTTTAACCTTATCACCATGCTTCATTTAATGTATTTCAAATTTTTGTAAGAGAAGAGCTGCTCACGATCATGAGGGCATGGTCATGTTTGTGACCCATGAAAAGCTAGTCATTGGACACTAATGTTACTATTGTGTCTTTAGGTCAACATGTGTCTTGATCCACTCATGATCGTGAGGGCAGATCATAAGTGTCTCAAGCTTTCAAGCTTTTACAGAGCTCATGGTCTGGATGGTTAATGACAAATTGGATGTCTCTGGTCTTGATCAGCTCTCGATTGTAAGAAGGACTCATGAGCTATTCAAGCATTTTAGTCTTCATTTATTGTTTGTCATCACAGTCTAGATCCTTTATCATGATCCGCTCTTGATCCTGAGGGTAGACTGTGAGCAAACGAGAATCCTTTAACGAACACATCTTTCTTTAAACTCTAACTTATGAGCTTTGGTCCCGATCATGAGTGCTGCTCGTGAGGGATATTAAATTGCTTGAATTGAGTTGAAGTTGATGTAGAAAACCAACCATTTGTTCCTTTACATTTACTTCATGCTTCAAGGGACTTATGGGAGTTTTAAGAAGACTTTTGAATGTCTTAAACACTCT
>CATIWM010313582.1:0-13547 GCA_949671775.1 Mallotus repandus | reverse complement strand
ATTGAGTTATTTAGCAAGGTTTGCTTTGCTTTCTTGTGTTCTTGGCAGAATACAAACTCTTGACTTATCAAAGGAGTGATCAACCTTTGTGGCATCTTCAAGATTGGGGTTTTAAAGACTTAGTTTCTTTAGGGTTCTAATCTGATCAATCATAATTTGTATTCTAGTCTCCTAGGGCGGGCATAACAAAGTGATTAAGGGTTCCTAGGGCAGGTAGTCTAGTGGGTTCTTATCATTAGGAAACGAGGATAACACACCCACTTGACGGCTAAATTGGATCATCTTCAAAGAGATTTAGTTGCGTAGAGGAGAGCAAAGAACACAGAGATAGAGGAAAAGATTCGACGGTTGTAATCATCCTTTGAGGAAACAATGTTAGGAATCTTTGATGAAAAATAAGCCCTCAATCAAAAGACTCAAAATAGAATTTCAGAGAACTAAAAAGTAGAGGATCCTCACTGGATACAAAGATCCCATATTCAATGGCTGAAGGAAGGCGACCAAAATATGAGATTTTTTCACCTCTCTATGATCCAAAAGAGACAGATGAATCAGATAAGAAAGAGATAGATGAATCAGATAAGAAAGATCAGAATTGATAATGGCCGATGGGTTAGTAATGAACATCATATTCAAGAACAAGCCATCATGTATTTTGAGAATTTATTTACTAGTGAACCAATAGAAGAGGATCCAAACCTTACAGAGTACTTTTTAAAGACCGTAACTGATGATATGAATGATCAACTCACTAGAGAAGTGAGCATGGAGGAAGTCAGAGATGCTGTGTTTGGTATGGAAAAACTAAAATCCCTAGGCCCAGACGATTTCCCAGGGATCTTTTATCAGAATAACTGGGAGGTTGTCCAAGGGAGGTGTGTATGCTATTGTTAAGGATTTCTTTCGAACAGGCCACCTTCTTTAGAATATTAACTAGACACAAATTGTTCTGATACCTAAGCTCAAGCATGTGAAAAGATTTAAAGACTTTAGGCCTATCAGTTGCTGCAACTATGCATACAAGATCATATCTAAAGTCATAGCCAATAGACTAAGGAGATGGCTCCCAGGTCTAATGTCCCAATAGCAAATAGGATTTGTCAGTGGCCGACATATACAGGAGAATATCATCATCAATCATGAAGTTGTCCATGCTCTGAGAACTAGGTTCAAAAAAGGAAAGAGCTACTTTACGATCAAACTAGACCTAGCCAAGGCATATGACAAAGTCAATTAGAGTTTTCTCTAGGAAGTTCTTCACAAAATGGGCTTTAATCAACATTGGGTGCAAATGGTCATGGATTGTGTTAAGACTGTCTCCTATTCTATTCTTATTAATGGAAATTGTACCTGGAGCTTCTATCCCTCACGATGTCTTCACCAGGGGGACCCCATATCCCCATACCTATTTATAATGATGGCAGATTACCTCTTCAGAATGATCAGCAAAGAGCATCAAATGGGTAGAATCAAAGGAATAAAACTTGCCAGATTGTGCCATGTGATTACCCATTCTTTGTTTGCAACTGACGCGATGATTTATGGGGAAATCAACTAAGAAGTGCAGGTCTACAAGGAAATTCTAAATAACTATTCAAAGAGGTCAAGCCAGCTCATAAACTTTCACAAATCTGAAATCATTTATAGTTCTAATAGTAGTCCCGAGATGAGATAATGTGTCGTGCTTGTGCTAGGAATTAAGGAATCCAACTATGCTTCAAAGTATTTAGGTATTCCGATGGAATGAGGGCGCACTAAGAAGGAGCTCTTTAGTTTTTTGGGTCAGAGAATGCATGAGAAAACTCAGTCTTGGAGATATCGTTTCCTCAACCATGAAAGAAGAGAGATAATGATCAAATCTGTCCTTCAAGCGATCTCTTCCTTTGTTATGTCAGTGATTCAACTCCCAGTTAGTATTCTATCAGATTTTGAAAGGATGATTAGGAGGTTTCGGTGTAGTCGAGATTTGTATAAAAGGAAATTACACTGGGTCAGTTAGCAAACTTTAACTCTCCCCAAACAAATAGGAGGAATGGGCTTTAGGGAAATGCAAAAATTTAACTTGGTTATGTTGGGGAAAATGTATTGGCATATAATAAAAAACGTAGGTACTCTTTAGGACTCCTTAAAGGTATCAATTTCCCCAATGATGATTTCTTGAATGCTGGTAAAGGGTATAAAGCTTCATGGATTTGAATAGCTTGCTCCAAGGTCGCGAGATCATTCATAATAGGGCTAGATGGAATGTGAGCTCAGGATCAAGCATCTAGATATGGAACAATCCTTGGGTCCCAAATCTGCCTAACTTCAGAATCCAAATAGAGAAATAAGCTAATATGGACATTTACCTGGTTAAGGATTTAATTGACGTGGACAGAGGGGTGTGGAATGAGGATCTTATTCAATCCATCTTCACTTAAGAAGAGTCTTCAGTGATTCAAAGCATTCATATTAATCCTTGGACAGGAAGGGACAATTTAGTTTAGCAGTTGGACAAGAGGGGTTACTACACTGTGAAATCGGGATATGGATTGTTAAAATGCAATAACTCTGAGGAATAGGCCTTCAATAGAGATGTCATTGCTAATAAATCTCTTTGGAACTCAGTATGGAATTTGAAGGTCCCTCCTAAAATAATAGATTTCATTTGGCGCTGCATTTGGAACTCTGTAACTACCAAAGATAATCTTGTGCATAGGGGATGTGGTACAGACAATTCGTGTCCTTGTTGTATGATTGAAAATGAAACTTTGGCTCATATGTTTTTCTTTTGTAATCATGCTAGAAGAGTGTGGCTTGGGAGCTAACTTCACCATTTGCCCCTTAGAGATCAAAACTTACTGTTTAAAGATTGGTGGAAAAAATTATCTCGGATATTGAAAGACTCAGATAATTTAGTTTTGCTTAATCTTGCTGCAATCATTTACTAGAACATTTGGAAAGATAGGAATGGAAAGTTGTTTGAAGATAAGGATCCTAATTCTCAGGCTACCCTCACCCGAATAAGTGAGAATTGGCTCAAAATGAAGGAAGTCATTAACAGCTTCGAGAATCACACGAACCAAAGCAGCGTCCTTAAAAATGGCAGAGTTAGTAACTTATGGAAGGCTCCCCCTCAAGGTATTTTAAAACTGAATTGCGATGCCTCCTTCTCTGATGGGCATCATAGAGCGTACTAGGTGCTTATATACAGGGACTGGAAAGGTAACGTCTTGCATATAGGGAGTGGTAGAAGTTTTTTTTTATCCCCTCTTCAAGCGAAAATGATGGTCATTAGAGTGTTGTTAGATTCGCATGGAAGACTAATAACCGGAAGTTCATCATTGAATCTGATTGCCAACAAGCCATTAATATTTGTAACAACATCATTGCGGACAGTTATTGGGAAGTCTCAGCTATCCAAGAGGAAATTCTCACCACCTAGCGCAATTCCAGAAATTTTAGTTTCAACTTTATTCCCAGAGAAGCTAACTCAGTTGCAGATTGGATGGCTAGGAATGCTTCTGCTTTAGTCTTTGACCCTTCTCGTTTCAATCTTCATCCTAGTTTATTAGCTTTGATTTTGAATGATTTGTTTGTATTCCCAGTGTAATTTCCTTTCCTTAATATAGTTTCCTTTCAAAAAAAAAATAGCACTCTTTTCAAATTCATATTACAAAATGACCAGTTTCCATAAATTAATAGAATGTGACAAAAAAAATTTTTTTTAGAAAATTGTAATTTCAAATGTTCATCAACAAAAGAACTTACACTTAGAGGTTGACTCCTTCTTGTAATTACCTGGAACTTGTTTAATGGTTTCTCATCCTTTATGGAAGATTTAAATACAAAATGATTGTCTACTTAAAGCTCTGAATCTCTAATCACCTCTCAAAATAACATTGGAAGAGAAAACAATTCGGAAGGATTGGGTGGAGCAACAATTCTTCAAGCAGGCGCACCTCTAAGGTGATTAAGAAGCTGCAAAGCGCAATTTTATAAAATCCTAAACGTAATTATTCTCACATTAGATCGAAGAATTTAGTTGGCATTACATGCTCGGAAAAATATGTTGTTTGATGGGATAAAACAGATATTCATGGATGTTACGCAAGTGAGACTCTACGACTGTGCACATAAAAGCATCCATTTTTTAGTATTTTCCTTGACAATAAATGCACACAGAACTGAACAAAAATTTATTGTATGATTAACAATCAAAAACCTATTGTACAAAAACAAATGAGGTAAGAGAATGTGAAAAAAATGCAATATGTCCTAGAACTTCTACACAAACTACCAAAAAAAATTATATTTTGTCAAGACTTAGGATTCATTTAGCTTGGTGAGTTCTTTGGAGAAAGCTTTCCTAATGGCCTCTCTCTTGATCTTGAAAGCTACAGTGACAAGGCCAGAATCAGGAGTCCATAGATCATAAAGCAATTTGATCTTTGCTGGAAAAAGATCAAAAAGAAAAACTAAGAAACAAGAAATAAAATAAAAAAACCCATAGCAACAAATCAAGAAATGAATGAAGATGCAGTTTAGATCTGAGAAAAGAGAAACAAAACAGGAATAATAATAATAATTAATGCATTAGCATCACGGTGATTACTGGAAAAAAATGTTGAAAACACAAAAAAAAAAAACACAAGAAGGAGAAGATGACGCTATTGAGTATTTGGGTTTGAGTTTGAAGGCAAATCAAATATGAAGAAGAAAAAGAGCACTACGCTGTAGAGATAAGGAGGGTGCAGTCACGTAAATAAAATTGCTCAAGGTTTTAAGGTATTTTTGTTATTTTGATTATATTTTGAGGCATTTAAAAAAAAAATCTCCAAAAAAAAGGTGAAGACTACTCCATATTTTTTGACCAAAACTTTGCAACACCAATTGGACAAAGCACGCCAATGAAGCTTAGTTGAGATGGTTCATGTGGAAGCACCAAAAATCAAGAGATCCTTGGTTCAAGTGCTAAGGATGTAAAAATCAAGGCTCTTAGTTCTTGATACATCCTCTAGACAAAAATCTTAGATATCCATATTAAGGCTTTTAGTCCTTGATATACTATTAGATTGAACATTTCACACTCTATATATAACTAATATTGTAGTCATAATAATAATAGATAATATAGATACATAGATATGATATATATAAATATATAAAGTGTGTGTTTCGGTTGAAATACTTGGTCAAAAAAACAAATTGGACAAGGCACCCATGATGACCTCACAAGGTGAGCACGGACAGTTCATGAGAAAGCAATTCTCTGTCCCAATCTATCAGATGTTTAAAAGAAATTAATTTTTAATTGTTTCATTTACTATTATTTTTTTACTACTAATTTTTTTATTATATACTTTAATATATCATAAAATTTCTATATTTTTGCTTAAGAAAAAAATTTATTTGCAAATAAGTTGTTATTGGTGCATTTTATCAATATTTTATTTTTTATAAAGTAAAATGTACTTTGTGAATAACCACTATTAGATGATGAAAAACACTTTTCATCCTATGGTGATAAAAATAAAGTAAAACAAAAGTAACTACAAAATCAAGTAATCATAGAATTTTTTGTTGTTATTATTATTATAATTATTATTATTATTATTATTATATCACAGTAATTAGGAAAATAAATTATGTTAAAATTTTATCAGCAAACATAAACTAAAAATTTTATTGTAATATTTTATCAAATGCTACTTACCAACTTAACTTTTTTTTTTTTGTAATTTAAAATACTTTGATTGATGGGTACACTTTTTTTTTTTTCAAACAATTAAAAATGATACATATACTCGGGTGAATTATCCGCACTTTCTTATGTGGTTTTCTCATCCTTTTAAGAGGATGGTGTATTATTCTTTCTCAAATTATCTTAAAGTATTAGTTGTGTTACATTAATCTCCTCCCCACCTTTATGCTAAAAAAAAAAAAAAAGAGCTATTACTCTTTGTTTGATTACTAAACATGAAAAGATGTTGCATTGTAAAATGGAACATAACTTTCAGGATGATTACTAAAATTTCTCGAAGTCTTTTTTTTTTGGGGTAAAACATCAGGATATTGTGTATTTTTTTAGAAATACGTGAAATCTCTGTAAAATTAATCTTTGTCATAATCAAGACTTTTTTGTTAATTTATTTTTATTTTGATAATTAGATAGTGATAAAATAGCTAAATACACCATTTCACTCCTGAAATTTCCAACTTTGACTTATTTCACCTACCAACTTTCATTTTTTTTCTATTACACATCTAATCTTCTATTTTTTTTCCCATTTCACCTCTAAAGACATGTCTATCTAATGTATTTAAATGAAAAACAAAATAAAAGAAAGGATTTAATTGTTAATTTATTTTTATTTTGATTTTTAGATAGTGATAAAATTATAACTCCATAGTAAATTTTGAACGCTTCAACTTTTAACTATCTTTCAACCACATCATCTTTTTTTTTTTTTTTTTGCTTTTCACACTAGGTGTTCTGGGAGGACCCCAATTGTGGGAGGTACCTTTAAACCCATACCGCACCTAAACTAATCCCCGCTCAACCCGGGCAGGACTCCGAAAGGCAACAAAGGTCCACCTCAAGAGTTTTAAATTGGCTGCGTACCCATGGCTCAAACCCGAGACCTCTGATTAAGTTGGAAGAGTCTCCTACCAACTTATCTATACCCTCTTGGGTATCTTTTTTTTACTCCAAATGTTTATAAATACATTTTATATTTAATTTTTAATAATTTAAATAATATAATTATCCTCAATTTTAAATGGCCATACAACATTCAAACTTTTTATGTTTAATTGTATTAGTACATTATTTTTTTAATGTCCAATATATATTAAGTCTTATATATATATATATATATATATATATATATATATACTTAAATTTTAAAAAAAATAAAAATATTGATATTTGTAAGTTATCAGTTAAAAACTTATAGATTCTTGGTTAATGATTTCATTGTTTAGTTTTAAATTTTTGTTTATTTTGATATGTTTTTAATTATTTGGATATGTATTTTGAAATTTACTTCAATACAACAAGTTAATATTTAAAAATTTAATTATATTGCATTTTTCAAAAAAGTTAATTTTTAGAATATAAAATAAATAATTGGATAATTAATTTTATTGATACCAGATTATAACAATATATAATATTTATTTCACTTTTATAATCTAATACTAATATAAATATAAAATAAATAATTGGAGAATCAATTATATTGATACAATCTAATATCAATATAATTAATTCTCCAATTATCTATTTTACATTCTAACCATTAATTTTTTTTAAATAAACCATATATTTAAATTTGTATATTAAATATATAATATAGATAATTTTTTTAAATATTAACATGTTGCATAAAAATATATATTCAAATAACTAAGAACATATCAAAATCAATAATACTTATAACAAAATAATGAAACTTACCATGCCTAAAATTCTAAGGAAGAATCAGCATTTTTTTAATTAATAATTTGTAAATGTTAATGTTTTTATTTTTTATTTTTTACTTTATCTTTTTGTAATATAAAAAGTTTATGTATATATTTAAGATTCAATATATTTTCGACATTCAAAAAATAAATATATATATTAAAAAAATTAAATATAAAAATTTAAATTTTGTATTAGCTGATACATGAATCATCCAAGATTTATAGGATAATTATGTCATTTAAATTATTAAAAGAGTAAATTATATTTTCCTCCCTAAAATTTGACTTAATTTATACTTACCTTCTTCTTATTTAAAAGTCAAACTTTTACCTCCTCAACTTTTATTCCGTTAACATTTAAGGACTTTCATTAGGGTTAGGCCTTTTTTTCCATTAAATATCATAAAAGAGACGATAAATAATTGTAATTAACTACAAATTAAACACTAATAAAATTTACAGGATATTTTAATCCTTCATATCTAACAACATTAAATATACACATTCTCATTTAAGTGGATATTAAAATATTGCCAAAAACATTCATAAAAAAAAAAAAGAATGATATGTAACATGTAATATATCATCAGATCAGATGATAAGGACATTCAAAATTATTTTTATTTTATTAATTTGATATTATGTAGTGTTTTTATGTCTATCTACCATCAACTAATGTCCATTTTTCAAATTTATCTAAATTTCAAAATTGTTGTGAATTGACAAATAAACTTTTCGACTTGGTGCAAATCTATCCTCGGTCAAAATTGAGAGGCCAAGTGATGATGTGGAATGGCTGACTTAGACAGCTATGCATACACGTGGAAATAAAATTAAAAAAAAAATTTCAAAACTTTAACCCAAACTCACCGTTTTTGTTTCCAAGATCATTCACGAAAACACCAAAGTTCCTAAGTGTTGGTTTACATCCTCTGTATTCCATATCAAATAACTTTATAATCTACGCAAACACAGCACGAGCTACCACCAGTACCAGTACCACCCGACGAATTCGAAGCCACGCATATGGACAGACGATGTGGCGGCATCAGAGAGTAGTAGTGGCGGCGAGAGTATTAAACACTGCTGGGAATAATAATCTGTGTACATATTCAACAATGAAGAATATTAATAACCAGGTCTGCCTTAGAGATTTCTAAGGTTATAAACACTGCTGGGAATAATAATCTGATTAATTGGAAGCTGCCAAGTGCTGGATGGGTTAAGCTAAAACTCTGCATGCTCTCTTAGAAACATGGCATTGTTACAGGAAATTAAGCGCTTAATGGCGAGAGGTTGGGAAGTGCAGGTGGCGTACATCCTCAGAGAAGAGAACAAAAAAAATAATAATAACAACAAAGAACGAAACAGCAAGCAAAAATGAATTTTTTCTTTCAATCCAAAAGAAAGCAAAGAATAGAAGAAAGCAGAGGAGAATAAGGCATGGAAAGAAAGAAAAGAGATGGATAAAAACATGGGTGTAAGCCATATCACAGGCACATGTTCAAAGGATAAAGAAGAAGAAGATGCATAATTACGACAAGAATGGTGGAACCTTGCAAACAAGAGAAATACCCATAACTCTTTCTTTGACCATAGCTCCTTCTCCTTAACTTTTTTGGTTCCTTCTCCTTCCTTAACTTTTTTAGCTTCTTCTCCTTCCTTAAATCTAGGTTCAGACGTGCATAGCTATTAGAGGCCATCGATGAAGAAGAAAACGAAGAAGATGACGAAGAAGAAGAAGATGAACAACGGAAAAGAAAAAAAAAAAAACATGACATACGGTATCGTTTTAAATGTACCAAAACGGTGAGTTTTATTTTGTTCTTGTTTTTTAATTTTTCCTTTTTTCTTTAATTTTCACATGTGTAATTAGTTGCACAATCACCCATTCGATGTCATCACTAACACAATCAATTTTAACAGTGGATAGATTTGCAACAGATCGCAAAGTTCATATGTCAATTCGCAACAATTTAAAAAATTGGATAGATTTGCGAAAAGGCTATAAGTTAATTGTAGATATATATAAAAACCCTACTATTTATTTGTTTTTATTGTAATTGATTTAAAAACTTAATTGTTAGTAACAATCGATTTATTATAGATTCAAGTTATTATTAGTATTTTATAGTTAATTATAGTTTTTATTATTTGGAAGAGCATTTTAGACTTTTTATATGCCACTTAATAGGAAAAATCATCTAATCCTAACGGAAGTCCTTAAATATTAACGGAACAAAAACTGAGGGATGCAAGAATTCGATTTTAAAACAAGATGGAAGTAAGTGTAAATTAGGTCAAATCTAAGGGAGGTTACATTTTGCTCTTATTAAAAAGTCATATATGGAGTGCAAAAATCCTCACCCATCTTTCTGTCTCTCCACTAATTTCACATTTTCTAAATTTTTTATTACTTGTATTATTAGCACATTGTTTATACTCAAACTAATATTTATCCTTAAAAGTTATGTTAAAAAACTAACACTATACATAGCAACACAAGGGGAAGGGGAAGGGAAGGGAAGGGAAATTTTAGATCCAATATATTGTATTTGGATGATAAAAAATAAATAGAAAGGCAAAGTAAGGAGAAATATTAGAATTATATTTGGATAAGTAGAAGAAGAATTGAATAATAATTGTAAAAAGACGACTAAATCAATATATGACATTTATATAATACATTAGTTTCTACACATAATGCCAACAATAAAAAAAATAAACAACCAAGAAAAGAAAAAAATCAATGCATAAACACATAAACATTCAAGAAAGTACTAATCAATATATTAATATATAAACAACACATAAACACATAAATAGATGCAACATATTAATTTTCTTTAAAAAAATATAAAATAGTTACCACAACTTGAAAACTTGAAACAAGCTAACCAAAGTAAGAACAACAAATTAAAAAAGAAATAAAAACTAAGTAAATAAGAAATAAAAATCTAAATATATAAAAAGGGTTATTTTAGAATTATCAATAAAATAATAGGGATAAAAATTTATGCCTCCATAAATTGATTTCCCTCTTAGGAGGGGAAATTTTTTGCACCCCAATTTGGGATGTATTGATTTTCCCCTTTTTGCAAGGAGAATGATGGGGAATAATTCCACTTCAATTCCCTTCCCCTTAAAAAATTTTTGTAATTGCCAAATAACGTAAAATCTCACTCTCCTCTAATTCCCTTTCCTTCCCCTTATTTTCCACCCATCCATGCATAATGTAAGGGTATTGATAAACAAATAGATTATATCCGGATAGAAAAGACATTTTCATCCAAAATGGATACAGATTTGGATTTTTTGGACAAACCCATTATTTGGTCCCCCAACTTATCGGGTTTTTTTTGCAATTGGTCCCTTGTCTTCTATTTTGAAGAATTGAGTCCCCCAACTTTAATTTTTTTTAATTTCATCCTTTTTTCACTCGAAATGGCAAATTGAAGATGTTGTCGTCTTCTGTTGAATTATAAAAGCACATCTGAATAAAAAATATGTCTAAACCAGCTGTTAAAAACAAACAGTTTGCATCAACAGCTTGATGCAACTCATAATCAACAGTAAAATTAAGTTCAAATGATCAAGTTCACAACCAATAATTGGTTGAGATGTGCTTCTATGACTCAACAGAAGACGACATCATCTTCAATTTGGCATTTTGAGTAAAAAAAAAGGATGAAATTAAAAAAAATTGAGGGACTCAATTTTTCAAAATAAATTATTAGGGACCAAGTTTGGAAAATCCCTATAATTGTGGGACCAAATAATGAGTTTGTTCGATTTTTTGCATTAATACTCTAGAAACTGCAATAGTACTAAAACTGTAACTTGTAATTTTGTGTTTGATACTTGATTGAATTTTTGAATTCGAGATTTATTGTTGATTGTGCTAGGTTGTACATTATGGTTATTTTGTCACCGTGTGGGATAGTCCGGTTATAGGAGAAATTCTACCAAAATTTTTAATGAAAACTGTAATATTATTATTCATAATTTATTATTAATCAGACCCATTATGAATTTTGGAAGCATAAATTTTTTTTCATTTTTCTAGTGTTGATCACATATTCTTTTGTTTGATCGTGACAATAGTATGTAAGGATTGATGGTAAAATTACTACTAACTAATTAAGGTTTCTTTATTTCTATCATTTTTTTTTACTTCTCCATATCTAAAGGGTCTCAAAAAAATTCAATCATTTCAAACAGGTTGGGTTCATTGAATTTGGTTGCAAAAACACATGAAATTAGTACGAATTTTCTTTTCTCAGTGATTATTTGTATGAAAAATGATGTTTAAAACAAGGGTTAATCAATTCGAACTACCATAAATCTTGGAATGTTGAGTTTGCTAGTAATAGTCTTCACTTCACTCACCAATTTCTCTATCAAAATATAATCCAAAACACCGGAAAAAAAAGGTAAGGGATCAGATGATATCAACATAAAAAAAAAGAGCAGTTTGTTTTTGTTTCTTTTGAAAAAATGGAGAAGAGAATTCAAGAGTATTAAATGGCATAGAAGAAACTGATTTTCAAATGAAAATGTAGAAGTTGGATGAGAAGAAAATACTCTTTCAAGAGTATTATATGGCAGAGAAGAAATTGATTTTACAAAAGACATTATAAAAATTGGATGAGATGAAAATACTCTTACACATTACAAAACCTTGTCAAAAACAAATAATTTGTATTAACAGTTTAATGCAGCTCACAATCAACAGTAAAATTAAGTTCAAATGATCAAGTTCATAACCAATAATCGGTTGAGATGTGCTTTTATGACTCAATAGAAGACGACAACATCTTCAATTTGGCATTCTGAGTGAAAAAAGGATGAAATTAAAAAAAATAAAAGTTGAGGGACTCAATTCTTCAAAATAAATTATTAGGAACCAAGTGTGGAAAACCCCTATAGTTGGGGGACCAAATAATGGATTTGTCCGATTTTTTGCATTAATACTCTAGAAACTGCAATAATAGTAAAACTGTAACTTGTAATTTTGTGTTTGATTCTTGGTTGAATATTGGAATTCGAGATTTATTGTTGATTGTGCTAGGTTGTACATTATGGTTATTTTGTCACCGTGTGGGATAGTCCGATTATAGGAGACATTCTACTAAATTTTTTAATGAAAACTGTAATATTATTATTCGTAATTTATTATTAATCTGACTCATTATGAGTTTTGGAAACATATAATTTTTTTTTCTAGTGTTGATCACATATTCTTTTGTTCGGATCGTGATAATAGTATGTAAGGATTGATGGTAAAATTACTACTAACTAATTGAGGTTTCTTTATTTCTATCATTTGTTTTTACTTCTTCATCTAAAAGCAGTCCGTCTCAAAAAAAATTCAATCACTTCAAACAAGTTGGGTTCATTGAATTTGGTTGCAAAAGCACATGAAATTAGCACAAATTTTCTTTTCTCAGTGATTATTTGTATGAAAAATGATGTTTAAAACAAGTATTAATCAATTCGAACTACCACAAATCTTGGAATGTTGAGTTTGCTGGTAATAGTCTTTACTTCACTCGCCAATTTCTCTATCAAAATATAATCCAAAACACCAGAAAAAAAAAAGGTAAGGGATCAGATGATATCAAAAAAAAAAAAAGGAGTAGTTTGTTTTTGTTTCTTTTGAACAAAATGGAGAAGAGAATTCAAGAGTATTAAATGGCATAGAAGAAACTGATTTTCAAATGAAAATGTAGAAAGTGGATGAGAAGAAAATGCTCTTTCAAGAGTATTATATGGCAGAGAAGAAATTGATTTTACAAAAGACATTATAAAAATTGGATGAGATGAAAATACTCTTACACATTACAAAACCTTGTTAAATATGGAAGAGAAAGATCTCAAAAAGCAAAATTCTCTCAAATGAAAAAAAGAAAATTAAGAGAATAGTGCTAGAGCCTTTGTGAGAATGTATAACCTTAGGCTTCTCAGAATCTTCAATTCAAGATTTCGATCTCTGTCCAGAGTGCACCTTCCTCATGGCCTTGACTTTCTCTCAGAAGAACTGAGGTACCTCCGTTGGGATGGTTTCCCTCTGAGCTCTATGCCATCTAATTTCCAAG
>CATIWM010313527.1:0-45262 GCA_949671775.1 Mallotus repandus | reverse complement strand
AAATTGAAAAAATGCGAAAAAAATAATAAAAATGCTGAAATGAATGCATACATAAGTAAAATCTCAGAAATAAAATATTAAAGTGATAAAGTTGATATTTTACCATAAAAACATGAACTTTATGATAAAAATACAAAATTTACTACAAATAACATAAATGTGATAAAAAATAGTCTAAATGCAATAAAAATGAGAAAAATGCAGAAAAATAAATAAAAATATTGCAGTGAATATAATAAATTAAAATAATATAAAAACAATAATAAAAATGGTAACTTTACACTAAAATACCCATTTTTTACATAAATGAAGAAAAAAGATGCAAAAATGATAAAAAATGCAAAATGAATGCAAATACTTCAGGATTCAACCCGAACTACCTTCTCCTTCTACATATCTTATTCACAAACTTCAAATCACCACAAAAATCACAACTTTATCCACAATAATAAATATTTTCAATAAATGAATAAAAATGGTGGAAATGATAAAAATAAAATAAAAAGATGATAAAATGCAATTTTTAATGGAAAATAATTGAGAGATACTCAGAGGGACCGGATAATTACACTTGATGCATGATTTGAAAAAGAGGTGGTTCATTTTGGATTTATCTGTCTAAATCCTAGTGAGAGAAGTGATTTTGGTTGAGTGTTTAGATTAGATAAGGTCTCTAAATGCTTTAGGAGTGAGAAAAAGTAAGAGAAAATCACCCAAAATAGTGGGTTTTTTCTCTCATAAGACGTCTATCTTGAGAAATGTGCCACTCCCTCCTTCCAAAAGAGGAAAATCATTTTTTATAGTACAGGTCTATAGACCCACGCGCTTCGATAAATGACCCACACTCTTGGGTCCATGATCCACACGCGTGGATCATTTGACCAATGCACGGGTAAATGGGTCATTTTGACCCACACACTAGGTTAAATGACCCACACTCATGGGTCATCAACCCAAGCTTGTAGGTTGACCCGTCCCTATGGGCTTTCCTATACTTTTTTGGTTTTAGTTGCTTTTTGGTATCTTTTGGTATATTTTATGTTTCTTTTGGATTTCTTGATCTAAGCACACTCGATAAAACTTCTTAAAAGTTTTTTTTCCTACTTGACCGATAGGAATCCTTTATCATTGGATTTTTGGGGGACCGTCAAAATTTTGGTATTAACAGGTTGCCTCCCATCAAGCACTAATTTATAGTCATTAGCTCGACTAAATTCCTATTTGATCATTAGGGAGGATTGATTAAAGAATAATCTTCCCCCACTTAAGCTCACTTATTTGGCACTCGAAAAGTAGATGAAAAATACTTAGAATTTATATCCTTCGCAGTACTTTCAGTTCGTCACTCTTTAGTATCTTTCTTTAGAGGCCCTTTTTTCTTTTTAACTTTATTGGTTGTTTTCACCTCCTTAGTATCATAAATGAGGCGGGTTATAAGTGGCTCTTGGGAACTTATGGAAGAACATCTTTAGCTTAAACCTCAACTAAATCCATCCAAAAATAAGAAGTCAATGATGAGGATTGTTGTGCCATTTTGAACACATCGAATTCAATCTTCTCTTCCCCAACTTTAAGTGTTATTTTTCCTCTCTTGACGTCAATGATAGCTCCAGCTGTAGCTAAGAAAGGACATCTTAGGATAATAAGGATATGCAAGTCTTCTTCCATTTTGAGAATCACAAAATCATAAGGGATGTAAAATTGTCCCACTTTTACTGGAACATCCTCTAATATGACCACGGGATATATAAAAGATCTATCTGCAAGCTGTAATGAAATAGTGGTAGGCTTAGGATCTCCTATGCTCAATTTCCTGCAAAAAGATAGAGGCATCAGACTTACATTAGCTCTTAAATCACAAAGAGCTTTACCAATAGCTAATTTTCCAATAACACAAGGTATAAATATACTCCCTGGATCTTTAAGTTTTAGGGGGAGGTTATTTCTAATCACAACAGTACATTCTTCATTCATTGGTATAGTCTCATAATCCTCCCACTTCCTCTTGTTAGATATGATGTCCTTTAGGCATTTTGACATATTTTGGCATTTAAGTGACTACCTCCAAAAAGGAAATGGTGATATTTAACTACTTGAACACCTTTAAAACTTTCTAAAATTGCTTGTCAGGTGCCCCGTTACCCATCCTTTAAGGGAAAGATAAACAAGGTGTCTTTGTCTTCTTAGGCTTTTGATCCAACTCATCACTCCTTGGCTTCTCTTCTTCTTCTAGTAGTTGATTTGGCTTAACTTTTGATTCCTTAATTTTATGCTCAACTATAAGCAATTGTTTCCCACTTTATAAAGTTATTGCATTCATATGCTTGATTGGGTTCTCAAAGCTGACTAGGAAATTTACCTTTTTATCGAGAGTGAAAGGTACTAGCTTATGAGGAAATTTGATTTTCTAGCATTTTAGTATGGGTTGTGTTAGGTTTCGTGATACAAAATGCAGCAAAAATTTAAAATTTTATCACAAACCCAAACCAAGATCCATGTAATTCGATTAAACAATTGATTTAGGGTTTCTAAAAACCTTACCACAAACATAAAAAGAGATAAGATTGCTGGAAGGAAGAGAGGGGGTTCACTCCGGTGACACCCTACCTTGAGCATTTTAATTTTCTAGGCTGGATTAAGACGTCTCCAAGTGAATATGTCCTCCACAAGTATCCACATGAACAACCCTTGAATCAAAATGAATATGTATATGCTGGCACTCTAACTCTTAAAAGTCCCACTTTTGATTCTGTGTTTTTCTTTGCTTAAGGTGAAAATAAATTTCTTTTCAAAATATTAAGTACGTGAAACCCTAGAGAATATGATATATTTATAAACTTCTCAATTAGGGTTGCTATCATACATCGAATTTTTACTATCCCTAAAAAGGTCAAATGATGAAAATATCCCTCCGAATATGACAAGTGTCTATTCATTCGTACCGCCTTTGAAGCATGCCATGAGTATGAAAAAAAACTAAACTAGCCTTCAGAGAGCAAAATTGACTTTCGAATCATTAATTCGCACCCCAGTTTTATGAATTAAGAATTATTGGAGTGGTAAGTCGCTCATTTCGAGCAATCGTTGCTTAAAACGAGCATCTCATTAGACCAGTGTTTGTCTCATGAGACCAGAGTTCCACTTCACGAAATTGGAAGTTGATTTTGACAAAACGGATGTCAAAAATACGTTTGAAAGGTCCCAAAATCTTAAAAAGCACCCCAAGAGTAGTGCGATCGGAGCTCGAGAAGGTTGCATGACACGTGCAAGAGTGCGTGATCACACACAAAGGATGTATTATCACGTGCCCCAACGTGTGATCATGCGCACCAAAGGCTTGATCATGTGTAGAAAATAGTGATAATGCACTCCGGTATGTGTGCGTGCACACACGTGCCTTTGGACACTTGATCACATATTTATTGACACTTTTCCCTATAAATAGGGGTCTCTACCTCCCATTTTGTGGGGAAGCCGACATACACTGAAACACATTAGAATTGAAGACTCAGGAGTCCTAATTTACACACTTTTTGCTCACCCACTGCATTTTCATAAGATTTCTTACACCGCTTTTGAACCAAACCCACCTCATCTTTGTCAAAGCACGCTTCAATGGTATACGAATTTGCATTACACACATCATTTTCAACCTCTCAACGAGGACATCTTGAAAATCCTATAAAGGTAAAGCTTCAAAAACACCAAACAAGCTTAGTTGAATCTGAGGACCAAATAATTATTTTTGCATGTTTATTTTACTGTTTTGCATTTTATTTTATTACTGTTAGCAGTTGACAAATTATTGTGATTGTGTGATGAGACTGGCAATTTGCATGTTGATTGAATAATCTCTGCTTTGTTTTGCTTATAATAAACTATCATTTTTCATCAACATGCATTCAATAAACATGAAAGCTTACTTATCTAAGCTAAAGCTTCGGTAATGCAGTCCAATGATGTAATCATTATTATTTATTATTTATTTTTTCATTTAGAAATGCTTTATAATAATTCTTGTAAGAGCATGAGCTACATGCATTTGTTTAATCATTCATATCAATCATCTTTGTTGTGCTTATATGCTATCCGAGTGGATGAATAGATGGAATTGCACATAGTTGTGTTAACCTCTATCTTGCAGGTGTTTTCTAGATCAGGACTAGATTTACATTTCCACAATTCGCTTTTCCTTTTTTGAATGTATTTACTAAGAAAGCCCTGTAAATAATAATGCTGAATTTTTCTTACTTTCCATTATTATTATGTGCTTGTGTGAATGTGCATTTATCAACTGTCATTATCGAAACTAGGGTGTTGTAGCCATATATTAAATATCATCATAATGAGAAATAGCTAAAAAGTATATGAGATCTCCCAGGTTCATAATCTTTGCTGGGGATGTTACTCGTTGAGTGACCCGATGTCGTCCCTATCATCTTTTCTTAGTTTTTTAAAAACCAGGTGGCGACTCCAAACACAAAGTGTCTTACATCCCCTCGAGACCAATCATTATCCCTATCCCGTGAGAGGAATAGATGTCCTATCTGGCAAATTTGCCATGTCCCTCAGAATCAGAAAAATATCCAAAAAATCCTTCCCATGAGAGTGAGAATAGGCTCCCAAACCCACAGTCGCTCATAATGGCGACTCCACTGGGGAGTGTGGTTAGAGAGATCAATTCAAAAATGGCTATTTCTCATTACACTATACTCAATCATATGGAGCCCTTCACCATTGCATTTGCATTACATAATCACTTATGCACTATTGGTCCCTATCAGCTGACGATGACGGATAGTGATCCACCATGGTTCCACTTGAGTCATGGGGTGACCGATTTAGATTTGTCACCTTTAGCCTTTACTCATGGTTTTTCCAGACTCATATGACTAGAGTCTGTGACCCAAGTCATTAAGGGGGTGACCTGAGTTATTAAAAGAATGCCAGACCCATCGACCGGAGTCCGTAACCCTAGTCATGAGGGGGCATTCTCGCTAAAGAAGCCCTTAGCCTTACACCCTCAACTCAGCCCATGTAAATAAACCAATAGAAATCTTCGCTAAGATCCCACTAAGATTTACATGTTAGCCCTAATGCTGTCCATTAGACCTGACATTCACAAGTGCTACAACACTTTTAGTTTCCATCACCAATTGACGTCATTACTTCCATTCTCACAGACTGCTCACACTTAGACTGTATGATCCTTGTTTACCTTGCATAAGCCCGATGTGCAAGGGATGATAAGAATCATCCACCTCAGTATGAATAGTCTATGAGAATCAATGAATTGTGACATCTTTCGATGACGGAACCTACGAGTGTCGTCCATTTGTTCTTATCAGATCAAATAGATGGGTCAGGAATTCAACTAGATTGTAGACATTTATGTTGGAAGAATCAAATCGTAAACTATTAAACGATGCTTTTATACCTCTTGGTAAATAAATCAATTATAAATATGGGGATATGAAACTAGACCCCTCTTGTTGACTATAGCCCCTACACATATGGGCATGTAAGGACTATAGACACTATTTGGGACCCAATGACTAGTCCTTACATTGACATTATACGCTTACCTCGAGTGCATTTGAGCATCATTCCTTAGTTTACCTTTATGTTCTAATCAACATAAATTGAAGCAGCCTAGTCTGAGAGCAGAACCATAGTCCCCTATTGACTATCGGGTCAAAACCCACCTAGGAAAGAGATTAAATAACCTTGTGGAGTGATAAGGTTGGAAGCGAGAGCTTGGTTGCGGTTGGTTTGTTCCTTATACAGGAAAAGCTAACAATCTCTTACATAATCATGCATACATGACATACATATAGGCAGCATATGCTAACCACATTTTTTTGCAGCCATCTGCATCTATCACAATAAGACTATGCATGAGCACGTCATGCATACATGCTAATTATATTCTTTTGTAGGCACATTCCATGCATGCATCATTCATCCTTCATTTATTCTATCTCACTGATGTACAGTAAACAATATCTTAACATGGGTGATTTAGAAGAAACTTCATGTTAATAATTCAAGGATAAGCTAAAAGAAGGAATTCAAAAATTGCTTACTGATGGCACTATAGCAGAAGTCCTCCAAGCCTAAATCAAAGCCACTAATGTTCAAACCAGAAACTCCCAAGAGGGAAACCATGTTGCTACTCTAATAAATGAAGCATCTACATCTGTCCACCCATGAGTAGACAGAGGAAAGGGTGTCCTTCATACTCCTGTACAAATTCAAGATGATGATGAGTATTACCATGCCTTTAAAACACCACAACAACAAGCTGCTAAGATTACTAACTTGACCAAGCTTGAATTAGCAGGGGAGGTCAAACTACTAGCCAACAAGATGGCTCAGTTGGAATTCATCTTCAAAGACAAAGGGTCTCGTGAATCCAAAAGCTTCACTGATTTAGCTCTGTTCAAAGATGAATCACTTCCTGATGATTTCAATTGCCAAACTTTGCCAAGTTTGATGGAATAGGGGATATGAGGGTCCATTTAAGGCAATACGCCACCTTCATGGCTGCTACTAAGCTTAAAGAATTATAGATTTTCTGATTCTTCTTCACATCACTAAAAGATGGACCAATAACATGGTTCTTTGACCTTGAGGATGAGATTAAGAGTGACTGGTTGCTGTTAACTTAGAAATTTATAAAGTAGTATGAATACAACACCTAGTTGGATATAACTCACAGAGATTTGGAAACTATGAAATAAAAGTCTAGTGAATCTTTCTCTGATGATGTTACAAGATGGCGAGCCAAAGCTGTCAAGATGAGAAACTGTCCTCTAGAGGATGAGTAGATAGAGTTGATAAACAAAGATCATTACCCCATTTCAGAAAATAGATGATCTTTGCCTATTACCTGATTTTTAAGCACTTCATCAAGTTGGAATCAGAATCGAAGATGATGAAACCCAATAACCCAAAAACACTTTCTGCCGAAATACTCAAACCAACACTTGAATTCAAAGCACCTTTACCCGAACTGCCGAGATAAAGCAAATTCAACCAGACACTTTCAACCCACCATTTGTTAATGTCATCAACAAGCCACCTAGAAGGTTTTCCAACTTCAACCTTCCACTATCGAAGGTCTTCAAAATACTTAAGCAAAAGAACCTCCAACAACCACGAGATCCAAAACCACTACCAAATTGTTTGCCTCCATAAATTGACCAGAACCTATTTTGCCACTTCCACCAAATGCTCGACCATAATACTGACACCCGTAGAACTCTCAAAAATGCAATCCAAGACCTCATTGACTCAGGAAAGATTGATGATCCTGAAAGATGACCCAATGTTAAAACCAACCCCTTTCTAAATTACCGAGCCATGCCTCCACCAACAATCAACATAATCTCATTTAGCCTACCTGAAACTTTTACCAAACAATTAATCCAAGCCATTTTGGAAACCCCAGAAGAATAAGAAGCCAGAGTAGAAAAAGAATTCTTAATGATCTTAGAAGATGAACTCTTAAGTCTGATTCTTGACTGGTATAACTCCAGTGAAGATGAATGGGACCCTTCCATATTTGAATATATCTCAATGACCCGAGCATTCATTGCCCACTTGATGATGCAAAGGAGAGCTAGAGATGTAGCCCTTCCCATGAATGGTAAAGTAATCTTATATGTATGAAACAGACGAAAGCCTTAAAGTTTAGCAAAACAAACCTGAAGTATGGGATCTACTGGGTCAACCATTTGGAAAATTTAACTACAAAGTCAAGTACAGTGCACCTTCAATAGCTCATGTCCTTCTAGAGGATATAGTGCCCTCAAGATGGGGAGAAGGGTTTGATGAAGAGGATGGAATGACCATGATCGTCCAGTCTCTAAACCTACAAGTCATGGGAATTGACATATGGTACGACTCTAATGAAGAAGTTAAAGAAAGTACATATATCCAGGAACATGACGACTCTGAGATCATTGTCTGGAATAAGGGCAATAATGCAAAAGCGACCAGTCAAGAGACACCACAATTGAATAGAAAAAGCAGTTAGCTAAAAAGCCTATACTCTCAATTAACCATGTAACTCATAGCAGAAGAGTCTACCAACCTCCTAAAAAGGAAAAGGATGTCTCCAAGGGGAAAGAAATGTCAAGTGATGTGGATCTGACTAAGGAAGAAGATGATTAGGCTTTTAAGCAGCTCAAGAAAACTTAAGCACAAGCCAGTATTTGGGATTTTCTCACGGCCTCTAAGAAGCTCAGAGATGCTCTAGTCAGGGCACTTGATGATGCAAAGATCACCACCGATGATTCACCTTGTAAAATAATAGCTTCTCTAATGAAAGCTCCTTCTAATGTAGTCACCTTCTCAGATAAAGATTTGCCTCCTGAAGGAAGGGTCCACAATCATCCTCTGTTAATATAGGCAATAGTTAGATATAAAAAGCCTCATGTGTTATGGTGGATGATGGATTTTCCATCAATGTTTCACCTCTGAGGCTGTTGCACAAATTCAGAATGAATGTTGAAGACCTAGAGGAATCTAACGTGATTATTCAAGCTTATGATGACTCTAAAAAGCTAGTCGTAGGGATTTTCTAAGCAGTAGTCACTGTAGGGGATATTGAATCAGTAATAGAGTTCACCATGCTAGACATCCCTCCAACTTTTTCCCTACTATTGGGGAGACCTTGGATCCATCCATTGGGAGGCATACTTTCTATCATACACCAGAAAATCAAATTCCTGCTTAATAGCAAAGTCATCACCATTCTGGTTGAAACTAACAACATCATCGCTTGCTTGAACATAGTGCCACCAGGCTTCCAGATCTCTATAATCCACAAAGATTGGGTCAACCCAAAGGTTGCTGCAATGATGAAAAAGATACAATACCTGCCAGGAACTGGATGGGGTGGAAGGTACATTGGAGTCACAAAATTCCCTGACTTCCAAGGAAAAACTAGCAGATATGGCCTGGGGTATGATCTTGAGAAGGACACTGGAATTAAAAAGTCCACCTCTTTTATTCTAGAAGGCTCAACTGAAGTATACGAGAGACAGACCGAGAAGTGGGAAAATGAAGGGGTTGAGAAACCTGGTTTTAAAATCTTTAAAGATGTTATTGACTCTGCTAAAGGAAAACACCCCCTATTGCCAGGAGATATCACTAAGACTAATATTGAAGAAATAATGAAGAGTTTGAGATTAGAATCTAAGACTAAGATCCTTAACTGTGAGGAAGTTACTTCCATCCTCGAATCAAGCATTGATGACATTTTGTTTGAAGACACTGCTACTACAGATGTTCTTTGTACTTTTCCTTTATTTGAAACTAATGATGTAATGAACTCTAAAGTTAATGCAATGAAATTAAATTTGCTTAGTTGTTCGATGTCCTTTCTGATGGTAGTGTGCATTTTATTGATTAAAATACTTGCATATTTGACATTCATTCTGTATGTATTGAACCATTTAACATTAGCATAGAAAATGAACCATGCATTTTGCATATTTTGAAAGATGTTACCCCTGAGGAGAGGAGAGAAATTGAAAAAATATTAATAAAATATTCAAAAGTATTTGCTTGGACATACGAAGATATGCCCGGCATCGACAGAGACATCGCTCAATACTACATTCCCACCAAAGAAGGGTGTAAACCAGTAAAGCAAAAGCTGAGAAGACTCAGACCAGAATGGGTTCAAAGAAGACATCGAAAAGCAAATCAAGGCTAAGTTCCTAGAGGTGGTAGTTTATCTAGAGTGGTTAGAAAATGTCGTGCTAGTGCCAAAGAAAGATGGAAGGGTCAGAATTTGTGTTGACTACAGAGATCTAAACAAAGCATGCCTAAAGGATGACTTCCCTTTGCTTCACATAGATATGTTGATAGACAACACTGCCTCTTACACAATGTATTCCTTCTTAGATGGATTTTCTAGATACAATCAGATTTTGTTGGCCATCATTGATAAAGGAAAGACATACTTCATAACATAATGGGGTAGTTACTGTTACAGGGTAATGCCTTTTGGCCTAAAAAATGCAAGTGCAACCTACCAAAGAATGGCAACATCTATGTTTCTTGACATGATACACAAAGAGGTCGAAGTGTACATAGATGACATGATGGTTAAGTCAAAAATTAGAGAAGGGCACCCAACTGCTCTCGAGAAATTCCTTAGAAGGGTTGAAAAGTATAGCCTCAGGCTTAATCCTAAGAAGTGCGTATTCGGGGTGACTTCAGACAAGATGCTGGGATATATTGTCAACCAAAATGGAATTGAAGTGGATCTAGATAAAGCAAAAGCAATTAGAGAAATGACCGTGCCAAAAATAGAGAAAGAAATCAGAGGGTTTCTGGGGAAGCTACAATTCATAAGCAGATTTATCACCAAGTTAACAGCAGTTTGCGAGCCCATTTTCAAGCAACTCAAAAAAGATTAGCTAGTCATATGGAAAGAACAATGTTAGTTAGCATTCAACAAAATCAGAAACTACCTAGCCAATCCACCTGTTCTGAAACTACCCAAGTCTGGGTTGCCACTAACCTATACCTAGCCATTGAAGGGAATGCAATTGGTGCGATGCTAGCCCAAGAGGGAGAAGGGGAAGCGGAACATGCAGTCTACTACCTGAGCAAGAAAATGCTGCCTTATGGAGAAAAGTACAATCAAGTTGAACAAATATGCCTAGCAATGGTATGGGGAATGAAGAAGCCCAAACATTATTTTCAATCTTACAAGATTCAAGTTATGTCAAAAATGGATCCTGTGAAGCATCTCTATGAAGCTCTGTCCCTAGTGGGAAAACTTGCCAAGTGGCTATTCTACTCACAAAATTTAATGTGCAGTATCTAACTAAGAAGACAGTGAAAGGGAGAGTAGTCACTGAATTCCTAGCCCTTAACCCGATTCTAGATTCAGAAGAAATTCAGCTAGACTTCCCAGATGACCTCAGCATGGCCATCGAGGTACAGTGATGGTGTATGTACTTCAACAGGGCAGTCAATCAATTTAGAGTAGGAGTTGAGATTATACTCTTAACACTAAAAGGCGAAGTGATGCCAATTGCTAAGAAGCTAGCGTTCAAGGTTACAAACAATGAGGAAGAATATGAAGCATGTGCACTTAGCATGGAAGCTTTGATAGCTCTGGGAGTGACAACAGTTGAAATATTTGAGGATTCTATATTAGTAATCAATCAGATAACAAAAGAATGGGAGCTGAAAGAACAACACTTGAGGCCATATCTGAGCCACCTATAATAACTCGCCTTATCCTTCCAAAAAATCAAATTCATCCATCTCCTTAGAAACTATAACCAAATGGTAGATGCACTCGCTTCTCTAGCTTTAGTCTGGGAAAGATTGGCCAAAATGCCAATGAAGCCTCTAATCCTACTAAAATTAGAGTAAGTTAGTCATAAATTCCTTAGAATAATAGAAATGAAAGTGGACAACAAACCCTGGTTCTACGATATACAACAATACCTCACAAAGAGAATTTACCCTGAGAAGGCAGTTGAAAAAGACAAGGTAGTCATTCAGCAACTGGCATCAAAATTCACATCACACCAGGGTGTATTATATAAAAGAATTTCAGATGGGATACAACTCAGATGTTTGGATGAGACACAGGCTACTAGAGTAGTGGAAGAAGTAAAGAAGGGTGTTTGTGGTCCATACATGAATGGCACCATTTTGGCTAGGAAGTTAATAAGACAAGGGTTCTTCTGGATGACGATGATGGAAGATTGCATCAGATTTCATAAGAAGGTGCCACAAATGCCAAATTCATGGGGACATCAGCCATCTTCCCCCCATAGAGCTATACTCTATCTCTTCTCCATGGCCCTTCTCAGCATGAGGATTAGATATAATCGAAGAAATTCACCCAACAGCCTTGAACGGACACAGGTTTATCCTAGTAGCAATTGACTACTTCATAAAGTGGGTCGAAGCCGAATCATACACAAAACTGGGGGCAAAACAAGTGGCAAAGTTCATCAGAAAAAATCTATTCTACTAATATAGGATTCCCCATCACATGGTTTAAGATAATGGTGTTCACTTCCAAGGGGAAGTGAGGGAATTACTAAGGAGTTATAAGGTGGAGCATCACAAATCCTCACCTTATCGCCCACAAGCAAATGGGGTGGTCAAAGCTACAAATAAAAACATAAAAAAGATCTTGTCAAAGATGACTCAGACTTATTGTGATTAGGAAGATAGAATACCATACACATTGTGGGGATACAAAACAACAGTCAAAACTTCAACAGGAGGCACTCCTTTTTCACTAGTATATGGATCTGAAGCAGTACTCCTAGTGAAAATGGAAATCAAATCACTATGAATAGCAATTGAATTTGAACTGCCTAAAGCACAATGGATCCAATAAAGGCACAACAACCTCACCCTAGAGGGAAGTTCAGGCCAAACTAGGAAGGCCCATAAATAGTCAAAACTATTCTATCAAGAGGAGTTGTCAAGCTAATGGATTCTGAAGGAAATGAGTTATCTGAACCTACCAACACAGATCGCTTAAAGAAGTACTATGTCTAGAGCAAAAAAAAAACCCATTGAGTTGAAAACCAAAAAGAGGTTGATCAGGCAAAAATTAGGGGATTTCCTACTAGGTTGAAAACCCAAAAAGGCGAACTAGGCAAAAGTTAGGGAGATGAGAGAAAATACTTAGTTAGAAAACCTGAAAAGGCAAACTAAGGATAGGGGTACTGTCGATTCAAAATTTTCATAAATACAACTGTGCTTTTCTTAAATGTCTTCAGTAAATATGCAAATGCTTGTCAAATCATGTAAGTACATTTGAAAAAATGCAATACATCATTATCATCTGAATCCATCGAACATGCTAAGGACAATTTGCACATTTTCATTACATGCTTATAGTTCTTACCTGTTTCATGATTTCTCCTCTAGATTGCCAACCACTACCATCGAACCTAAAAAAAAAGCCCAACTAGGTGCGAAGAGCTCTAAAAAGAGACGCTCTGGGAAAAAGAGGGAAAAAAGAGAAAATATACCCATATAGGCGTGAAAAGCTCCGAAAAGAGACGCCCTATGCAAAAGAGGGAAAAATAAAATAAAATAAAGAGGTTGATGAAGCAGAATAATCAGACAGAATGGTCACAGTTACATGAACAAATTTTACAATTAGGAACATACAAGTCAGTCAATCCAGAGTACAATAATAGCAACCATCAGTACAGAATACAACACCTAGATTCCGTAACCTCAAGAAAATAATACAACACTGAACAACCATAGCCAAAAGCCTATACCTAGCCTCCTAAAAATAAATACATCGGCTATGGGTGCTATCAAGAACAAGAGTAGAATCCATTCAGGCATCCCCCTCACCTGAGCTAGGCACCACATCCTCTACATCCATCTCAAAAGCCGCCAGTCGGACATGCAATTATTGAATATGCTCATGATAAGATGCTCGTTCCCTCTCCCACTCACGACTAGCGAGAATGCACTCACTCTGCATTAGATAAACATCACCGCTCACATCTCATGCATTCATAAAAATACATGCATTTGCATAAAACAGGTACAAATCAATGAAGGAAGAAGGCAGTACACTCTGTGAGCAAGTGAACTCCATGAAATACTCCTACATGCTAATTGTAGCAGTATACCAAGACTGAGCAGTGAAAATAGGCACCTGTAAAGTAAAAAAAAATAAGATGACGTACAAATAAAGGAAAGAAAAAAACCTTGTTGAGTCAAGAGACTAACATGAGTAACATCTGCAGGCACTACATTCGACAATGGTGTACCTGCTTTAGAGAAAAAAAAAAACTCATAGCTCAGAAGCATATCAGATCAGAAGATACTACCCTAGAAGTGGAGTGACCCTAGGATGCCTGCGAAGTCCCAGCTCTAGAACCCGAAGGCTGTGAAGGATCTGCTTGAGGAGGTGGAGGAGGAACAAATTCACTGGCCACAACATTAATCAACTATGGCACCAGAGTCATCATATAAGAAAAATGAGCTCCCTCTAGGAAATCCTTAAAATGATAGACTCACTCACCCAAGTACCACACCTTGTCGATAAGGCTAGGCAATAAGACCCTCCTCTATGTCAGGTGCCAAGCCACTCCCATCTCGATCGACCAGTCTTGTCACTCCATCCACCAGCAGGGACAAATTTGCCCAAGATACATATAAGCAAAAGGTTGTTAAAGAATGAGAAAGTGAAATTAAAAGGCACCATGGTACCAAAGTCATCATATAAGAAAAATGAGCTCCCTCTAGGAAACCCTTAATAAGATACCCTCTCTCAGCTCCATCAAGCTCCTCTCCAACAAGCTCTCAACCCTAAAATATGTCTCTAGGAGGAGCAACAGGAACTCTCCGCATGAACGGTCAATCCCACCAGCGATAGACTCGCTCACCTAGGTACCACATCTTATCGATAAGGCCAGGTAGTAAGACCCTCCTCTGTGTTAGGCTCCAAGCCACCCCCATCTCAATCGACTAGTCCTGTCGCTCCATCCATCAACAGGGAAAAATCTGCCTGAGAAACATATAAGCAAAAAGTTATCAAATAATGAGAAAGTGAAATCAAAAGGCACCATACCTGACTGTGGGCCAACCTACTCAACAAACCCCTCACCTCTGCAAGACTCTTAATCAAACTAGAAGTCTTCCTAATCCATCGTGGAAGACGCAGGAAGCAAATCTCACGCAAGTGCTCAATAGTGGGACGAGGAAGCACCCCAAACTCATAAGCTCAAACCTGTCAGGAAGAAAGGAATCAGAACACTCGAATATGAAAAAATCCAAAAAAGCAAGAGACCATACTCACATCCAGTACAAACAAGCAACCAAAAATTTACGAGCTTCCTCTACAGGCTGCATCCAGGCCAGAATACATGTGAGCAAAAGCAACTTTGCCCCAACTATACTTCGGTAGATCTCTCAAGTTTCGCAGAACAGGTAACAGCTGCAAGAGGCCAGTACTAGAGGCATTCGTGAAGATAACGACACTAAAAGGTATAATAAGAAACACTTGGCCAACTGCTCTAAGTTAACACTACCCGCATCATGCTCCAACCTAATTTTGTCCACAAGCTACGTATATTGGATCAAAGAGGAGCAGCCATACTTCACAGAACCAGTAACACTAAACATATCCTTCAACCATCTGTTCCTCACAATGACGGAGCTATATGCCTCATTACTAAAAGGGATAGGCTCCCCGAAAAAATTCAGCCCGGTAATGGTTACAAAATTAAGTGGAGTGGTAGTCATCTCCCGGAAAGGCAAATGGAATGTATGGGTGGTATCCATCCATCGCTCAATAAGAGCTCACATCGCAGCCATACAATGGTGGAAGGCCCTGATAGTACGAGCTAACCTTATTAAAGCTATCATGCAGCTGAATGACAGGCCCTGAGGATTGAAACCAATAGGTAAATCAGTTATAAAATTCATCAGATACTAAAACATCTCTTTTCATAATCTTTGCATGAATACATACAACAACACATACAATAAGTGCTAAAATCAGACAGCTAGAGCTACAAAGACAGCAAGTGCTAAAATCAGATAGTTAAAGCTACACATACAGTAAGTGCTAAAATCAGATAGCTAGAGCTACACAGACAGCTAGAGCTACACATACAGCAAGTGCTAAAATCAAACAGCTAGAGCTATGCAGACAACAAGTGCTAAAATCAAACAGCTAGAGCTATACAGACAGCGAGTGCTAAAATCAGACAGCTAATGCTACATAAAACACAAGTGCTAAAATAAGGTAGCTAGAGCTACACAGACAGCTAGAGCTACACAAATAATAGGTGCTAAAATAAGGCAGCTAGAGCTACACAGACAGCTAGAGCTACACAAATAACAAGTGCTAAAATTAGACAGTCAAAGCTACACAGACAATAAGTGCTAAAATCAAATAGCTAGAGCTACACAGATAGCTAGAGCTATATAGACAACAAGAGCTAAAATCAAATAGCTAGAGCTACGCAGATAGCAAGTGCTAAAATAAAACAACTAGAGCTATGCATACGGTAAGTGCTAAAATCAAATAGCTAGAGCTACATAGACAGCAAGAGCTAAAATCAAACAGCTAGAGCTACGCATACAATAAGTGCTAAATTAAAATGCTAGAGCTACATAGACAGCAAGTGCTAAAATTAGACAGCTAAAGCTATACAGACAGTGAGTATTGAAATCAAATAGTAAGAGCTACAACAAAAGCAACAAATATAGCAAGTGCTAAGGCAGACAACTAGAACTATGACAAGTGCTAAGAAAGCAAACGGCAAAAGCTAAGAACTAAAATTATAACAGGAGCTATCATAGCAAGGCATGAACAATGACTAAGTGAGTGAACTAACCGGACGACGGTGAATAGCCCAAGCATGGGGCTCTAGGCTATAGACAACAGGAATCAGATCTCCTCGAGAAAGTTGAGGTGGATGAGAAAAGGCTCCACCACTAGTCCTAGCAGCCTTTGTAACTGTAGCAATTGAAGAAGTCCTTGCACTAGTCTATCCAAAAATCACCTCATCCTCTAAAGCAAAGTCATCAAAAGAAAAAGAGGCAGTATTCACACCCAAGATCATCAGGAATAGGAGGAAAGTCCATAATTCCCGCACTATGCAAAGCAACAAAACAACAATAGAAGAAGAAAATAAAAGAAAACGCTCTAAAAACTCAAAGCGGGCTCATATAAGGTCAAAAAAACAAGTAAAAATGACCTCAAACTCAAAAATGAGTTAAATATAAAGACGTCGCACACGCCTCGGAGCACATAACCATGCTCCTAGCGTCTAATCATGCATAAAAATTCATGATCACGCACCCCAAGCACATGATCACGCGCTTTTCCAACCCTCACACGCTCCGAAACTCACACATGGACACACCGAGACCCCTGCACACACACTCCAAGGGTCCCAAACTTGCATTTTACTGAAAAGATGCACAAAAAATATGCACGAATCATACAAATATGAGCATTGCATGTTTTAGGACACTGCATCTAACATCACTGTCTCAGAAAGTCATATCATTAAGCACAAATGACACAAGCATGTCACATTTGCAATTATCACATTGTCACATCACAAAATCATGCTCGAAACATGACAAATGATGATATCATCACTGCTTTGTAGCATTTTTATCTGCTCAATAGCATTTTTCATTGCTTAGAAGCATTTCATCTGCTTAGAAGCATTTTTACTTGCTTAGTAGCATTTTTCACTACTTAGAAGCATTTTATCTACTTAGTAGCATTTTCACTACTTAGAAGCATTTCATCTGCTTAGAAGCATTTCATCTGCTTAGAAGCAGCATTCTTTATTATTTAAAAGCACTTTATATGCTTAGTAGCATTTTCATTACTTAGAAGCATTTTATCTACGTAGAAGCATTCTCATTTGCTTAGTAGCATTTTCACTGCTCAGTAGCATTTTCACTGCTTATTTGCTTAGCAGCATTTTCACTGCTTATTTGCTTAGCAGCATTTTCACTGCTCAGTAGCATTTTCACTGCTCATTTGCTTAGTAGCATCTTTACTGCTCAGTAGCATTTTCATATGCATAGTAGCATTTCCATCTGCTTTGTAGCATTTCCATATGCTTTGTAGTATTTTCATCTACTTAACACCTCAAAAGGTTATAATAGAATTTTCATTGCTTGACACCTCAGTAGGTTATAATAGCATTTTCATTGCTTGACACCTCAGTAGGTTATACTAGCATTTTCATTGCTTGACACCTCAAATGGTTATAATAGCATTTTCATTGCTTGACACCTTAGTAAGTTATAGTAGCATTTTCATTGCTTGACACCTTAGAAGGTTATAATAGCATTTTCATTTACTTGACACCTCAGAAGGTCATAGTAGCATTTCCATTTGCTTGACACCTCAGAAGGTTATAGCAATATTTTCATTACTTGACTCCTCAGAAGGTTATAATAGCATTTTCATTGTTTGACACCTCAATAGGTTATAGTAGCATTTTCATTACTTGGCACCTTAGAAGGTTATAATAGCATTTTTATTTGCTTGGCACCTTAGTAGGTTATAGTAGCATCTTTATATGCTTAATACCTCAGAAGGTTATAGTAGCATCTTCATCTACTTGACACCTAAGAAGGTTATAGCAGCATTTCCATTTGCTTGACACCTCAGAAGGTTATAATAGCATTTTCATTGCTTGACACCTCAGTAGGTTATAGTAGTATTTTCATTGCTTGACAACTCAGAAAGTTATAAAAGCATTTTTATTGCTTGACACCTCAGTTGGTTATAGTACCATTTTCATTGCTTGATACCTCAAAAGGTTATAATAGCATTTTCATTTGCTTGACACCTCAGAAGTTATAGTAGCATTTCCATTTGCTTAACACCTCAAAAGGTTATAATAGCATTTTCATTGCTTGACACTTTAGAAGGTTATAGTAGCATCTTCATCTGCTTGACACCTTAGAAGGTTATAGTAGCACTTTCATTGCTTAACACCTCAGAAGATTATAATAACATTTTCATTGCTTGACACCTCAGTAGGTTATAGTAACATCTTCATCTGCTTGATACCTTAGAAGGCTATAATAGCATTTTCATATGCTTGACACCTTAAAAGGTTATAGTAGCATTTTTCATTTGCTTAACACCTCAATAGGTTATAGTAGCATCTACTTGACACCTCAGCAGGTTATAGTAGCATCTTCATTTGCTTAACACCTCAATAGGTTATAGTAGCATCTGCTTGACACCTCAGTAGGTTATAACAACATCTTCATTTGCTTAACACCTAAGGAGGTTATGAAAACATCATGTTACCTCACCTGAGGGGATTGCAAAAGCACACAAATAGTCAATGACTCATCCAACCAAATGAAACAACATCAACAATGATGGGTCTGGCATCAAAAGACTAAATGGGGCACCATCAGGTAAGTACATTTTCCCAAAAAAAAGGTTTTTGCATCTCTGCATTGCTTCACGTGTATTGACTTCAGATCTAGATGATTATGCAACACATGTAACGCATGGGGCAACTGTCATACATCGAATATTGACTAGCCCCAAAAAGGTCTAATAATGAAAATATCTGTCTGAATATGAAAAGTGTTTGTTCATTTGTACCGCCTCTGAAGCATGTCATGAGTCTAAAAAAAACCAAACCAAGCCTTTAGAAAGCAAAATCGACTTCTGAATCTTTAAGTCGCACCTTGATTTTATATATTACAAATTATCGGAGTGGTAAGTCGCTCATTTCGAGCAATCACTGCTCAAAACAAGTAACTCATCAGGCCAGTGTTTGTCTCATGAGACTAGAGTTCCACTTCATAAAATTGGAAGCTAATTTTGACAAAATGAATGTAAAAAACGCATTTGGAAGGTCCTGAAACCTTAAAAAGGACCCACAGAGTAGTGCAATCAGAGCTCGGGAAGGCCGCGTGCACCCTTTACATGTCAACACGCATAAAAAACTGTGATCACATGCTTCAGTATGCATGCACATGTGTAAAAGCGCGCGCACACATGCCTTGGGATGCATGATCATAAATTTTTTGACACTTTTTCCTATAAATAGGGGTCTCTACCTCCTATTTTTAGGGGGAGCCAACATACATTGAAACATTGTAGAATTAAAGATTTAAGAGTCCCAATTTACACACTTTTGGCTCACCCACTGCATTTTCGTAGGATTTTTTAGACCACTTTGAACCAAACCCACCCTCATCTTTGTCAAAGCACGCTTCAAAGGTATACAAATTTTTATTACACACGTTATTTTCAACCTCTCGACGATGACAACTTAAGAATCCTATGAAGCTAAAGCTTCAAAAACACCAAACAAGCTCAATCGAATCTAAGGACCAAATAATCATTTTTGCACGTTAATTTTACTATTTTACATTTATTTTATTACTGCCAGCAGTTGAGAAATTATTGTGATTATGTGATGAGACTGGAAATTTGCATGCTGATTGAATCATCTTTGCTTTATTTTGCTCATAATAAACTATTATTTTGCATCAATATGCATTCAATAAACATGAAAGCTTACTTATCTAAGCTAAAGCTTTGACATTGCGGTCCAATGATGCACTTATCATTATTTATTATTTATCTTATCATTTAGAAATGCTTTATAATAATTCCTATAAGAGCATGAGCTACATGCATCTGTTTAATCATTTATATCAATCATCTTTGTTGTGCTGATGTGCTGTTTGAGTGGATGAATAGATAGAATTGCATATAGTTGTGTGAACCTCTGTCTTGTAGGTGTTTTCTAGATCAGGACTAGATTTATATTTTCATAATTCTCTTTTCCTTTTTTGAATATATTTACTAGGAAAGCCTTGTAAATAATCATGCTGAATTTTACTTACTTTATGTTATTATTATGTGCTTGTGTGGATGTGTATATATCAACTGCCATTACCGAAACTAGGGTGTTGCGGTAGCCATATATTGAATATCATAATGAGAAATAGCCAAAAAGTAGATGAGATCTCCCAGGCTTAGAATCTTTGCTGGGGACGATACTCATTGAGTAACCCGATGTCGTCCTTTTCATCTTTTCTTTATTTTCTAAAAACCAGGTGGCGACTCCAAACACTAAGCGTCTCGCATCTCCTCGGGACCAATCATTGTCCCTGTCATGTAAGCGGAACGGATGTCCTATTTGGAAAAGTTGCCATGTCCCTCAGAATCAAAAAAATGTCCAAAAAAGCCTTCCTACGAGAGTAAGAATAGGCTCCCAAACCCATGGTGGCTCACAGTTTCACTTACCAAAACGTTTATGGTATATTCCACCTTTTAAATTCTGATTTGATTTATATACAAAAACAAAAATATTTTCTTATTTATTTAAGATAACTATTATCTTAAATAAAATAAATAAATAAATATATATATATATATACATGAATTTAAATTTATTTATTTCCATAGAATTTTACTGGGCTTGCTAAACCCATATTCATTTTGGCCTATTCTAAGCGTGTGACCCTATAGGTTCACATAACGTTGGCAGTGGGTCTAAAATCCCAATTTATGCCTACAAGTCATAAGTGGCCTTTAGCAAAACATTATGAATACTCAAGTTATGTAAAAGGCTGATAATCCGGTATAACCTAATTTACAGTGAATATTGTAGTCCCTTTGTCACATGATATCTTATTGAATATAAGGCATAGTATTTGTCATCCTTATACAATTTAATCATATTATTTCTTGATTCCAAGTAGACTGAGAATGATAACTCTTTATTAATTCACTTTAGCAAGGCCATGCATTTACCTCAGTCTATCTTAACAAGGGGCCCATAGATATCTTACTTAGATTAAATGAGGGAAAAATTCCTACTCAATCACTCACATTCCTCACATAACTCATTTCATATCCAACAACAATCTATTTAATTATCTTGTTAACGACAATGTTGGATTGTGTCAAAATACAAAATAGTTATATATAAATCCATGGTGATTTCAAGGTCAGAGGACTAAATCAATATTATTGTGATGAGAATTACTTATGACAATTGTCTATGTAGTATTCTCATAGTGGGTCAAACTAGTACATCATTTCTTTAAATAGTACCTATGAGTTGACTTAATATCTCATATTCATGATTAGTAAAACATAATCATTAGTTAACATGATACTAGTCTTAATTCATTATTATGACTAGGGATAATTTTAATCTAAGGGTTTTACTATCAAGTCACATACTTTATGATCTTAGGAAGAATTAACTATTCAAGTAATTATCATAACATAAAAATGATAATGAAAGTGCCTCTTTATTAATAAAATGATAAAGTCAAAACATAGTCATATATGATTGACCTAGTGCACATCACTAACAATCTCTTACTTGCACTAGGCCCAATCAACATTGTGTCGAATACCCATGGACCTAGTATGACTCTCATGCTTAGGCTATGGAAGGGGCTTAGTCAGTGGATTAACAACATGATCATTTATAGGTGCTATACATATCTTCACGTCTCCTCTCTCAATAATTTCTCAAATCAGATGATAATGCCTGAGTATGTGTTTGGATCTCTAATGTGATATGAGCTCCTTAGCTTGAGCTATAGCTCTATTGTTGTCATAATACAAGTTCACTAGATCTAATATTCTAGGAGCAACACCTACTCCAGTTATGAACTTCTTGATCCAAACAACCTCCTTAGTTGCTTCTAAGGCAGCTATATACCCAGCTTTTATTGTAGAATCAGCAACAATGTCTTGCTTGGAACTTCTCCAACTCACTGTACCCCCATTCAAACAAAACACATAACCTGACTATGATTGAAAATCATCCTTAATAGTTTGGAAGCTAGCATCCGTGTAACCATTTACAACTATCTCATCTTCCTCACCACTATGCAATAAAAATGCATCATTGGTTCTTCTTAAGTACTTAAGGATATTTTTAATTACTGTCCAATGACTTTCACCTAGTTCTAACTGGTATCTGCTTATTGTGCTTAAGGCACACGAGACATCAGGTTGAGTACACAATATTGCATACATGATAGATCTAATAACAGAAGCATATGGAATCTTACTCATGCGGTCTCACCCATCTTATGTCATAGGACACTGAGTCTTGCTGAGACTAATACCATGTGACATTGGCAAGAATCTTCTCTTAGAGTCTTGAATGTTGAACCTGTTTAATACCTTATCAATATAAGTGCTCTAACTTAGGCCAATAAGCCTTTTAGATCTATCTCTATAGATCTTGATGCCTAATATATAAGCAAATTCACCCAAGTCTTTCATTGAGAAATAATTCCCTAACCATGATTTAACATTTTGTAATATAGGGATATCATTTCCAATGAGTAGTATGTCATCAACATACAACACTAAAAACATAATAGTACTCCCACTAACCTTCTTGTAGACACAAAGTTAACCTTCATTCTTAATGAAGATTAAACTCTTTGACTACATCATCAAAATGAAGATTCTAACTCCAAGATGCTTGTTTAAATCCATAAATGGACCTTTGAAGCTTACATACCTTTCTTGAATTCTCAAGACTGACAAAACCCTCTGGTTGTGTCATATACACATCCTTAAGTAAGTTTCCATTAAGAAACAATGTTTTGACATCCATTTGCCATATCTCATAATCATTCTATGTTGTTACAGCAAGGAGAATCCAAATAGATTTCAGCATTGCAACTGGTGAAAAAGTTTCATTATAGTCTATACAATGAGTTTGTTTAAAACCCTTGGCAACCAGTCTTGCCTTAAAGGTATGCACATTTCCATCCATGTCAGTTTTCTTTTTAAAAACCCATTTGCACCCAATGGTTTTTAAACCATCAGTTGGGTCAATCAAGGTCCATACTTGATTATCTTACATAAATTCCATTTCTGATTTCATGGCTTCTAGCGATTTCTCAGAGTCAGGACTATTTATGGCCTCTTGATAGGATGTGGGCTCACTTTGACCCACAATCAACACATCATTGTTATCAGTTATAAGAAATCCATATCTCATAGGGATTTGATGTGTCCTACCAAACCTCTTTTGGCATTATGGTACTTGTGCAGGTTCAACAGTTATTAATCCAGCTGTTGTTCCATACTTGGTATAATGCTATTTTGTGGGTCTGGAATTTCTTCAAGTTGTACTGTGCTCCCACTAGTTCTTTTGGAAATAAATTCTCTTTCCTAAAATGCATCATTCTGAGCAACAAACACTTTATTCTCAGAAGCATTGTAGAAGTAATATCCTTTAGTTTCTTTAGGATATCCCACGAAAAGGCATTTGTCAGATTTGGGTGATAGTTTATCTGAGATCTAATGCTTCACATAAGCTTCACATCCCTAAATCTTAAGAAAAGATAAACTAGGAGTTTTTCCAGCCCACATCTCATATGGTGTCTTTTCAACTGCCTTTAATGGAAGTCTATTCAAAATGAATGCAGCAATTTCTAAAGCATATCCCTAAAAAGAGATTGGAAGATCAGACTAACTCATCATTGATCAAACCATATCCAATAAAGTTTGATTTCTCTATTTAGACACACCATTCAATTTTGGTGTACTAGGTGGAATCAATTGTGAAATGATCCCATAATCTTTAAGATGATCTATAAATTCTTGGCTTAAATATTCACCACCACTATCAGATCTTAGTGTTTTAATATTTTTACCAAGTTGATTTTGTACTCCATTCTTGAAAATTTTAAACGTTTTAAAAGATTCATATTTATGTTTCATTAGATAGACATAGCCATATCTACTGAAATCATCTGTGAAAGTGATGAAGTACTGGGAACCTGCTTTAGTAGTTAAGCTCAATAGTCCACATACATCAAAATGTATAAGGCCCAATAAGTCATTAGTGCTCTTACTTTGTCTAGTAAAAGGTGTTTTAGTCATTTTTCCTAGTAAACAAGATTCACATGTCTCAAATGATTCATAATCAAATGAATTCAAAAGCCTATTTTGGTGAAGCTTTGAAATGCATTTCTCATTTATGTGGCCTAAACAACAATGCCAGAGATATGTAGTGTTTAAATCATTAGATTTAAACTTCTTTGTATAAATGTTATAGATTAACTTTTCATTTATGTCTTCAACATTGAGAACATAAAGACCACTAGCGCATGGAGCATATCCATAGAAAATGTTATCATGATAAATGTTGTATTTATTATTCCTAATAATAAATTCAAAACCTTTCTTTTCCAAACAAGAAACATAAATAATATTCCTACACATAGTAGGCACATAATAATAATTTGCCAAATTTAAAGTAAGTCCACTAGGCAAAGTTAACTCGTAAATCCCTACAGCTAAGGCAGCAACTCTTGCTCCATTGCCAACTCGTAAGTCCACTTCGCCTCTAACCAATGAAATAATCCTTTTTAGACCCTGCACATTAGTACAAATGTGAGATCCTGATCCAGTATCTAATACCCAAGAATCAGAAGTAGATAAATTAATCTCTATAACATGAATACCTTGAAAGGTAGTTGCACTACCTTTCTTTTTCAGATCATCTAGATATAGCTTGCAATTTCTTTTCCAATGACCTGGCTCATTTTAGAAATAGCATATTCTTTCCTTTGGTGGCTTTGGTTGGGGTTCAGCTTTGGATTTGGGCTTGGGCTTGGGTTTAGGCTTTTGAAAGCCTTTATGAGTCTTGCCCTTGCCCTTCCCACCTTTTTCATACCCTTTTCCTTATTGACAATTAGAACATCCTTGGTGGTATTTTTGATGTTCTTTTCAATAGTTTTAAGCATCCCATGCAACTCTAAAATAGTCTTGTCCATACTATGCATATTAAAATTCATGATAAACCATCATAATTTTCAGGAAAAGATTGGAGAATGATATCAATAGCCAATTCTTATTTAATCTTGAGACCAAGTTTTTCCAAGTGTTCAAGATGACTCCTCATCTTGAGAACATAAGGATTGACAGAGCCACTGGCAGTCAACTTGTAGGAGAGAAATGCTCTAATGGTGTTGAACCTTTCAATTCTAGCTTTCTCTTGGAATATTTCCTTGAGATGGCCTATCATAGTATAAGCCTCCATTTCCATCAATTGCTTTTAGAGCTCAGATTCCATGCATCCAAGCATGAGACAAGTGACATCAACTGAATCATTGAGATACTTACTCTAAGCATCCTTTTGTGCTCTAGGAGCATTAGCTGCTGATTCCTCTGGGATGGGTTGATCAAGGATTTATTCCTTTCTTTCTTGCCTAAGAACAATTCTTAGGTTTCTGTACCAATCAAGAAAGCTAGTCCCATTAAGCTTATCCTTCTCAAGGATTGATCACAGTGACATGGTAAGTGCAGTGTTTGATGTCATTATCTATAACAAATATGTATAGAGTACATTTAGTATTTTATTATATATGAATGAGGCATAATAAAACTCCCATTAAATTTTTCTTAAGTTATAAACCCTCAATAATATTTCAATAATTGAAATTTCGTAGTGGGCCAAGATCCATATTTTACCCTACTTCAAGAAAGCTTTGACTTAACATCCAAAGTATGGCTATTTAGGTAGGTAACACTTTACCAATTACATCTCATGTAATTCTTGAATAATGATAGGATATTGACATCATATGTACTGGCATATCTTATCAAATGCCCTAGGTCCAAAACCATTTTGATAACCCAATTAAGTTTAACCAACTCAAATGTATGGATATCATCATTATCCATCTTATTTTATTTAGATGGCTTTATACACAATGCACATAGCCTATATATTGTAATCCAATCTTGATAAGTGTTTATCAATGGGAGGCATTTTAACGACTTAATATTAAATGAGGGTTTAGTTGGTTTTTATCTTATTTAGTTATTACCATATTGCATCATATACATAACATCACATGCATAGCATATAAACATAATAAGATAAATGTGACATAGCATAACCCATATCTAAGTTAATCTTTATAAGCCAATATGAAGATCAAAGGTCAAGCCTAGGAGATATTGCAAATACAAGCTTGAGCCTTCATTTGGATCTCCATCTTCTACCACGGACCTCCTTCTTGGGCCCCCACCTTGGATCTCCATCCTGGGCCTCCAACTTGGATTTACACCATGGGTCTGGATTTACGTTACACAACTTATTGTAATTTAAACTATTCTATTACTATATAATAATAATAATAATAAAATAATTACAACAAATAAAAATGACTAGTAGGCCGTATTTTAAAATTACAACCCATAAAAATAAAATAATAAAATCCAATCACATTGGCCTAAGGGCCATGCTATGCACCATGCATATGACAACAAACACACATCGCATAATAATTCAATTTACATACCGATTTAATTGTTATGTTAAAAAATGAATTGTTTGACAAATCTATTCTCGGTCAAGGGGCAGCGCCCTTAGCAGGGTTCGGGTGCAGCGCCCCAGGTGGCGGTTCCGCTACCTAATGAGTCTGTTCAAAATAGATCATTTTTTAAATTAAGCAGCCGCCATTAAAAACCCTAATTTGCTATAATCTTATTATAGTTCATTGAATCTGTTCAAAATATATTAGTCTATGCAATCTGCTTAACACTTAAACAAACTGCCCTTGACAAAATCTATATAATCATAAATATTCATGTTTCAACATTAAACAAAAATCAAATATACCATTTTATTTAATCATATTAATAAAAAACAATACCTTTTTTTTGAAAAATAATGTACATAATATAGAAAATCATAATTATGTTTGTTGTTTAATTATAATAAACAATTATAAACATTAATCGAATTAATGTATAATATTGTTTCTCATACAGATTTAATAGAATCGTCAAAAAAAAAACCCTTTTGATAAAATTTTTGAAAACCCCTTTTCAAAAACAAATCATTCAACCAAAGATCTATCACATATATACATAATCAAATTAATCGAATTATAAGCGGCTCTGATACCACTGTTAGGTTTCGTGATACAAAAGGCAGCAGAAATTTAAATTTTTTATCACAAACCCGAACCAGGATCCATGTAATTTGATTAACCGAGTGATTTAGGGTTTCCAAAAACCCTACCACAAACACAAGAAGAGGCAAAATTGCTGGAAGGAAGGGAGGGGGTTCACTCCGGTGACACCCTACCTTGAGCTTTTTAATTTTCTGGGCCTGATTAAGATGTCTCCAAATGAATACGTCCTCCATAAGTATCCACATGAATAGCCCTTGAATCAAAATGAATGTGTGTGTCCTAGTACTCTAACTCTTAAAAGTATCACTTTTGATTATGTGTTTTTTTTTGCTTGATGTGAAAACGAATTTCTTTTCAGAAAGATAAGTATGTGAAACCTTAGAGAATATGATATATTTATACACTTCTCAATTAGAGTTTCACTTACCAAAATGTTTTTGGTATATTTCACCTTTTCAATTCTGATTTGATTTAAATACAAAAATAGAAATATTTTCTTATTTATTTAAGATAACTACTATCTTAAATAAAATAAGTAAATAAATAAATATAAATATATATATGTATATATATACACACACACATATATATGTACACGAACTTAAATTTATTTATTTCCACAGAATTTTACTGGGCTTGGTAAACCCATATTCGTTTTAGGCCTATTCTAAGTGTGTGACCCTGGAGGTTCACATGATGTTGGCAGTGGGTCTAAAATCCTAATTTATGCCTACAAGTCATAAGTGGCCTTTAGCAAGACATTATGACTACTCAAGTTATGTGAAAGGCTAATAATCCGATGTAACCTAATTTACCGTGAATATTGCAGTCCCTTTGTCACATGATATCTTGATTGAATATAAGGCATAGTATTTGTCATCCTTATACAATTCAAGCATATTATTTCTTGATTCCAAGTAGACTGAGAATGATAACTCTTTATCAGTTCACTTTAGCATGGCCATGCATTTACCTCAGTCTATCTTATCAAGTGGCCCATAGATATCTTACTCAGATTAAATGAGGGCAAAATTCCTACTCAATCACTCACATTCCTCACATAACTCATTTCATATCCAACTGCAATCTATTTAATTATCTTGTTAACGACAATGTTGGATTGTGTCAAAATACAAAATAGTTATGTAGAAATCCATGGTGATTTCAAGGTCAGAGGACTGAATCAATATTATTGTGATGAGAATTACTTATGACAATTGTCTATGTAGTATTCTTATAGTGGGTCAATCTAGTACATCATTTCTTTAAATAGTACCTATGAGTTGACTTAATATCTCATATTCATGATTAGTAAAACATAATTATCAGTCAACATCATACTAGTCTTAATTCATTATTATGACTAGGGATAATTTGAATAGAACTCATATTTAATCTAAGGGTTTTACTATCAAGTCACATACTTGATGACCTTAGGAAGAATTAACTATTGAAGTAATTATCATAACACAAAAATGATATTGAAAGTGCCTTTTTATTAATAAAATGATAAAGTCAAAACATAGTCATATATGATTGACCTAGTGCATATCATTAACAAGCTGTTGATGCTCTAATCTTGAGTTGATTTTCTTTTAATTCTCCTCATGTTCCTTGAGACATTCTTCAAACCTTTGATTTATCTTGTTTTGTGATTGGATTAAGTTTTCCATCATTATCTTAAGGTTTGATTTAGGTTTTGATTGAGAATAAGTATTTTTTTTACTAAAAACCTAGTAGAGGTGGTGCTTTGTACCCTTGATTTGAGCTTGAAGTTAGGTTCCCTCCTTGATTTAGCCATGAGAAGTTTAGGTAATTTCTCCATCCAGTGTTTTATGTGTTAGAGTATGGGTTCCTTTGAGGCTTGTCATTAAAATCATTCAAAGCATTTAATTGCTCAATGGAATAACCTTGAGAGAAAATGTTACCTTGTTGACACTTCGCAATGGAATGTCCACCTCAACATATTTTAAATAAAAACACATGTGATGGAAATCCTACAAAATTCAGCTTCTTTAGCTTTTTTTGTGAATGGGACTAACTTAACATTCACCAAGCTTAAGCTGTTAACTTCATAGACTCATGTTGCTTTCCTTGGTTCATTTCTCTCCCAAGCTACTAATAATTATTTGATGTCATCTTCTCTAAGAGTGCATAGGCATCATCTAGCATTTTGCTTATGAAGGAGCCTCGAGCAGTAGCATCAATGGTGTTTTGTAAGGACTCAGACAATCCTTGGTAGAAAATTCGCATTAGTAACCAGTTCGGAATACCATGATGAGGACAGTGCCTTTGTAAGTCTTTAAATCTTTCACAAGCTTCATAGAGAGACTTTCCAGGTTATTGCTTGAATTTGGCAAGGTCTTGATGATACTTTCCAATCTTTCCAAGTGGCTAATATTTGATCATAAAAGCCTTGGAAATTATATCCCATGAAGTGATGGAGTTTGATGCCAATGAACTCAGCTATAACTTTGCTTTATCTCTCAATGAAAATGGAAATAGCTTGAGGCAGACAACATATAAACTTACTTCATTCATCTGGAATATGCTACATATGTCAAGGAAAGAAGCTAGATGAGCATTTGGATCTTTAGTTGGTAGCCCTCCAAATTCGCATTGCGAAATCATTTATATGTATGCTGGTTTGATTTCGAAGGTATTAGCTTAGATGGTTGGCTTTACAATGTAGTTTTAGCTTTATGTAAGACTTAGTATCCTATATTCCTTTAAAGAAGTTGCTTGATCTCCTTGGTTAGCCATTTTTTTTTATCTTTTTCCTTTTTTTCTTTTCAATTCATTTTGCAAGATTTTTCAATCTCCGAGTTTACTCTCTCTAATTCAGGATGTTATGATCTTGTTTGCATAAACAAAATTAAGCACTTGAGAAGAAAAAGTAAAATAAATAAAATAAAAATAAATGTTAGTCTAGTAGAAATAAAAAGTGCGCTAATATTGGTAATGCCAATTTCCCTAACAACGATGCCAAAAACTTGTTAGGTAATTTCCACAAGTGCACAATCTACAATAAGTAGTAAAGTTTGAGTATCGAGTATTGTTCCCACGAGGATATTGATACCAAGTACCGACCTTAATGTTATATTTACAAGCTTACAAGACAAATTAATTAAAATAGAAAAAATATTAACTAACGAAGATAAATTTTAAATCCAAAATATTCCTTTAAAAAATCAATAATCGAAAGCTAGAATCTGGATTCACTTCACTAGCCACTACTCAAATTACAGGATTTAATTTCAATTCAATTTTAATAACACAATCAAGGGTAAATCAGTCAAATTACCTAAAGTCTCTTTCGAGATAAATTAAGCATGCCAAAACTAGTTACTGCCTATTTTCATGGTCAAGTCAATTAATCAAGGCTCATTAAGTTCTTTAGCAATTCAATGATCCCCAAAGGATTTGTCTACTTTCCTAATCAAGATTCCTAAGTTTCAAAGGTTATGAGCTAATAGATTATGTAACTTTCGCTATCTCTAATCTATCCACAGACATGCATTCAATCAAGTCTAAATTAAATACAAGAACAAATAAAATAACTTGCAAATTTGATTGAACATAACCTTATTGAATTGAAATAAAAATCCAAACAAGCAGTAGTCTAGCAACACAAATCCAAACCCAAAATAATTTAGTTACACATGGTAGAAATATTCAAAATCAAAGATAATTCAAGCATCAACAATGATAAGAATTTCTATTGAAATTTGATTGCACTTCAATCCCTCTTCTCTAGCTTCACTAGTTCATGTTAATGCTCCATATCCTCCCTAACTTAGAAACCCTTAATTTTATATTCATTCCATGCCCTGAAACTTCCAACTCTATAATCTTCCAATTTTGTAAGCTTCTTCCAACTTTATAAGTATGTTCGTGCCTCGAGTTGTGTGGAGCTTCACACTGTGAGCACAGAAGCAAACATGGTTGTGTTGAGTAGGTGTGTCGATCACACGGGTAGGAGCATGCCCGTGCTCGTGGGTGTGTGGTCAACTTTTTAATGCATGGGAAAGTGTGCTTGTCAGCATGGCAGCCTGCACATCCCATGTACGTGGATGTGTTGGCAAATCCTTACCGCACAACCTATTGCATGGCTATGAATGTGTATCTCTTTTAATCGTGTTTCAATTATTCTATAAGAGTGCACGGCAATGAACATGACCCATGTTCGAAAGTGTGTAGGTTATTTCTTCATGGCATAACCCATCACATGGCCATGTGCATGGGTCTGCAGTATAGCATAGTCTGCAGCATGACTGTGTGTGCTGGTGTGCAAACTTCTTGGAACACTGTAGACAGCAAGACATGCTGAGATAAAATCCTACAAAACTACAAAGAAAAGAACTTAAAATATGCTTAAAAACAAAGAATAAAACTTAAAATATGCAAAGTTAACCTAAGATGCAATTAAAAAAATTCTATTTAATGCAAATAATATTTGTAATGATTAATTATAACTATGGCCTAAAATCACTGAAAACTCATTAAAATTTCCCTAAAAACATATGCATAAAAGTCATACATCAGGTTTCCTATAAATTAACTAGAATTAGGAGAATATATTAGGGCTTTTATTTATTTATTTTTGTTATTATTTATGTTTCGACTTTTATTTATTTATTGATTATTTTAGGCCCATTTATGTTATTTAATTAATTTTAGTTTTAATAATTGGATTAGAATTTAGGCCAATCTTTTAATTAGCCTAATTAATTAAATAGGTCCATAATTTAATATATTTAGGTTTAATTAATTAAAATAGATTTTAGGCCTATAATTGATTAAATTTTAGGTTAGAAATAATTTAGGTCCATTTAGCTAATGTAGACATAACCTACTTAGGTTAATAAAAATTAATTAGACATAGCCCATTAACTAAAGCCCTTTTCCATAAATTGTAATCTTTAGGTTCACTTATAAACTAAAATATGTAGATTTAGACCATCTAATTAAAATGGTGTAGATTAGACTAACTTAGAGATCCTTTACTTGAAATGAATGCATTATTTATATGCTTTTTATAAGATTGGTTGCCTTGGAGTTGATTATAAATTAGGTTTAAAATGAAATTGCATGTAAATAGAGAATAAAGTAGTAATTAATAAAGTAATTCTAAAAGAGCATAAGACTAAAAGAAGTTAGTATTTCGTACCCGGAATCCTGTCATTGTGGTGGTAATTCTTTTTTAGGGAATCGAGTTACAACCACTTTCAAAATTTGTCCCAATTATTACCCTTGGTGGTGAGTCCTCATATCCACGCCATGTCTTTGTGATATGGTATTGTGTTCCCTAGAGTCCTTAACTCATATAGTGTCATGGTTACCAAAAACTTGGATGTGTTCTAAACCTTGCAATCTATATTGGCGACTCCACTGGGGATAAAAGATATTAATTCTGCTTGTGTTCTTTATAATTATATTATTAATTATTATTTTATTCTTGTATTCATTTTTGCATGCCCCTATTAGCCGATGGCATTGGTTTATGGTCCCTTGATTCCATTAGCTTCATGGGATTGTAAATTGGCTAGCCATCACTCTTAACCTTTACTTGATTTAATAATATATGCGGGGCCAATCTGACCATGGTGTGTAACCTAAGTCCTTATGAAGGGGGCACTTATTCTCAAGTGAGAAAAATATGTTGGGCCCACTTGACCTTGGCCTATAACCCTAGTCTTTAAGGGGAACATCTCACTTAGGGAACCTTAAATTTCTTAGCAAACCAAGCTTTTGTAATAGCATAGTAACTTCCCCTAGGATTACCCAAATTTCCTGTGTATGTTTCCATGAGATATTTCTTTCTATAAAGGCCTAAGCCTACACTTTAGAAGTCCATTTGGACTAATAAAGATTAGACTTTGTTTTTATACTTTAAAATGATGTTTCTATGCTTTTACTACTTTGAGAGATTTAACATGTGTGTCAGTTCTTGATATCCCCTATTGATATTAAGCTAAAACAAAAAATTATAGGAAAAGAAGCTCATAATTGAATCATGTATGGGAGAAATAAGGTTGGAAGGAATTATATTATGTATGCAAGATTTTGTAATTTGACCTTGTATAACGTGTGCACTATGCATACATGCATACATCCATCTCATGCATCATTCTAACGCCTTGGTTTACAACCATCATAGATTTACCTAGGTCTTTCTATGATTAGGGATTGAGAGGTGGTAGGTTTGAGGTTGCTTTGAGTTCAGATTCCATAGTAAAGGAGATCCTTTGTAGCTCAGAGAAGAGCCCTATTAATCCGCTCTATCTAGAGGCACCGGTAACTCCAACTAGTCATACACCTGAAGAAATGGAACAATACGGAGGAAACTGGACCTTGGATGATGTTTTGAGTGAACTAATGAAAGGCTTGAGAACTATGGTCCAAGATGAATTGAAATAGGCTTTGGCTAGATTGATGTCACCTCCTATAGTTTAAATGGTGCTTATAATTGTTGCTATTCCACTTACTGCTGCCATTCCAACATCTGCTACTGTTGTTCCACCTACTGCTATTGTCCCACCTACTATCGTTCTTATTAATAATAGTAATGTTGAAGGTCAACTCTTAAATGCTACTAGAACTGTCCCCACTATGGAGATGAAATTTGATGATGTTAAAGATTACATAGTGCAGGAAGTAAAGAAAGAATCACTTGAGGTGGCTTAGGAACCTGAGTCCAAGAAAGTGCAGGCACTAACCCAGAAAATGTCCAAAATGGAAGAGCTGATGAGAGAATGATGCATGGGTTATACATTTGACTTTGATTACATGATATTAATTAAAGGGGCCAAATTGCCAGATAAGTTCAAAATGCTTGAGCTATAGAAATTTAATGGTATTAGAGATCTAAGAATACATCTCAATCAGTACTCAACTACTATGAGTGCTATTAAAGCTCCTTTTTTGTGGTCATTAGACTATTTGTGTTGTCTTTGGAAGGCATAGTTGTGAACTGGTACTATAGGCAAAATAAGTCCATTCGGGCTGATTAGAAAGAATTATGCATAGCTTTCCTGAAGCAGTATGAGCATAACACCAAACTAAAGGTATCCATTAAAGACTTGGAGCTAACTAAACAGAAGCTGAATGAATAATTCTCAGACTTTTTAACAAAGTTCATGAACAAGGCAGGGTTAATGAAAAATAAACTAGCTGAGAAGGATCAAGTGAGGATAATTGTGAGGAATGCATCACCTAATCTAGTTAAGAGATTGCAAATGATGAATTTTAATACTTTTGTGGAACTATATGATTATGGTTTGCAAGCTGAAGAAATTGAGAATGAGAAGAAGAAAAACATAAAACATATAGGAGGGAAAAATTACCAAATTGGGGGCACTCAACAAGGAAACACTAATAGAGTTATAGGTAACCATGCGATACAACAAAAAAAGGAGATTTTTAAACTTTAACTAACCTTTGCTAAAAGTCTTAGAGCACCTAATGTCAAAAGGCCTACTTCAACCTTTACCTAATCCAAACCTACCAAACCCAAACACCACAGGCTATAACCCAAATAAGCACTGCAAATTTAACTAAACCCCTAAACACTCCATAAATAACTGTATTCAACTTAAACAAGAAATCTAAAATCTCATAGACACTAGAAGAATTATAGACCTAGAGAAGCTAAACCCAAACCTAAGTACCAGAAGCAATCCATTTCAAAATTATAATGTACAGCCTCCAGATACAATGATGATCAACTTAGGAATTAGTGAAGAGGAAGTGCTAAATTCCTTCAAACATCTAGATGTGAACCTATTAAGAAATCTCCCGATGCTTGCAACTTCTACCTATCTATCAAGAGGAACTAAGGAAGAGGTGATCGAGGAAGTCATTGATGAAATGCAAGAATAGTTGTTATGTCTGTCACCTGAAAGAGAGTCATCATGAGACTCATCATCATTAACATCTAGAACAAAAAATAATCTTGTGATTGTTTTCCTTGAATAACATTTCAATTTCTTGAGAACTTTTTCTTTTAATGAACGATGACATGAATTCTGATTTTTCTTACTTATGTAATATGTATCTAGTAGTTATGTGCAGTATGATATTAATCACATTTTCATGCTTGACATACATTCAATTCAATTAGATTCATTTAGCATATGCAAAAATGAAAGTTCAAAGAACATTTCTATATCATAAAAAAGAGGATTTTGCTCATTAGAAAACCTGCAAAAGGCTAGCTAAACAAAAATTAGAGAAATGTAAGTGAGAGAAAAATATTTATTTAGAAAATTTAAAAGGACTAGTTGATAATTGTATCATGTGATGTAATGAATGTGCTCATTTTTGCCTTAATAAATGAGTAAAGTTGAATTTGAAATTTTTGTTCAAACATTGCATTTCCATCTTTATCACACTGCATAAGTATTTGAATGGAAAGAAAAAACATAATGAAATCTAAAAATCAAAGCTATGAGATCATTATTCTAGTTACATTCTCTCTTCTTGTCACCCTCTATGATTTTGTTTTTAAGTCTAGTGTCCTCTTATATCTTAAGAATCTAGATTGCTCAGTAACCTGCTTTGCAATTCATACCTTGTAGCTATCATAAATCTTTGCATCAACATTAAGTCTTATATTTTGCTATAGATCTTTCACCTTGTTCTGAAAATCTTGCCCAAAAAGAAAACTCTTAAAATCAGTAGTGACAATGAGGATGAACTAGGGATGACTATACTGATGGTAGAGACATGATGGAGAAAAAAGTTGAAGCACGTAACCCGAGCAAAGGAATATAGTGATTATGCAAGTCAATGGTTACAAACCTTAACCTCCACTAAAAGCAAGTCTAGATGATCTCAGTATCTATAACACCCTTCAACTAGTATGCTAAGTTGTCTCTAGTAAGCATATCTTTCATCTTGAATGAATGTGATCACAATTGATGAGGCTAATAAGTCAAAGGAACAACAAGAGCAGTGAGTGAACTGAGCTTTTTTCATAACCAAATCTAAAAAAAAGAGACAAAACATAAATAAATAATAAAATAATAAAAAATTCAGCTTGATAAGTTGAAAACTAGCAAGGGTGGCTTAGGTAAAGGTTAGGGCATGCCTGCTAAGTTGAAAAACCGATAGGGCAGCTTAAGCAAAAATAAAAGAATAAAAGAAGAAAAAAGAAGAAAAGAAAAAGAAAAAGAAAAAGAAAAAGAAAAAGGAAAAATAGTATATAAATAAAAGACTTTGGTTGCACGCATAAAGAAAATAAAGTCTGCTAGAAAGGCATTGATGAATCCAGTCAAAATGACTAGCATAAGATTGATTCTGTTCTCTATGATCCTAGTGTCTTCTCACCATTTTCATGAAGGAAAACTACTAGAAACCAAGGGAAAAAAATGAAAATTGGTTGAGAGCAAAGTAGTAAATCTCCATTTAAAGGTTGAAGATGAAACACTGAAACAAGACAGTCAGTATAAGAGTTCTAGGGCAGAAAGAAGTAAACTACAAGTACACGGGTAAATTAGTCATCATACAACAAAAGCAGTAGCAAAAGAAAAGTTCAATAGTTCATTAGTCAATCAAGGAGCTCTAGTATTAGGCCATGGACTCTACCTACCAGTCTAGTCATTAGTTTGATGAACCATATTAGAAGCTCTAACACCAGAAGTACCAATGCCAAAGCGTCCAATGCTTAAATCTGTAAGTTGCTGATGAAGTAACTTATTCTCATGCTCCAACCTATGAGCATAACTTTGCTTCACAGAAGAGTAGTTAGAATCATACATAATATACATGTCATGCATACATTTGCATATACTTATTGTAAAGTACTTATTCGCTAACTGTTTATAACATGTATAGTAAATAGTCTCTAAGATAAGGCGAGGCCATACACGTACTCCACCTGTGTCGCAGGGACTGAAAATGTGAATTTTACTAACATTAGCAATTAGTGTTGTAGTTCATGTAGGTAAATAGTTGACAGTACTCACATGTGAAGCATCTGAAGGAGTGAAAATAAGAAGAGTGATACTATCAAGATGAACCTGATGCTCAATAGGACTTTAAACTGTGGGAGCCCAATAAATCATAGACCTATCTAATATAGAAATATCACCAATAGTGGTACTCGTAGAAGCCTCATTTCGGGTAATCTGAAGAGGCTCGATAGAAGGCTCAAGCTTTTTAGACTCAACATTTATCTAAAACATCACGTAGAGCCTCAGTAAGAAGAGAACTTACTCTCATAAATTGTGAAAGTGAAGGAAAGTCAATAATGCGAGGAGAAATGAAAGAAATAGGAATAGGAATCTAGTCCAAGAGATTCTCTTGAATATACCTCTTATAACTACAAGAACGCTCAAGAAAAGATGAGGCATTGAATCCTTTAAGAGCCTCTCTCAACTTCTAACTAGTCAAAGCAGAACTCCATAACATTGAGACCAGTATAGGGTGTAGAATGTGGCGATGAGGAGGTCTAGCATACCAATGATATATGTGTTCACACTAGAAAAGGAAGGATGCACTTGAAACTTGAAATGAATGCACTCTAAAACTCATCTGATCATAAAATAGACCTTTAACTCCTAAGCCTTTTTTTTGTAGGGAATATCAGGAAGAGGAATAAGGCCCTTTATCATAGCATCAACAGGAATAACAAAAAGACAAACCCAACCATAAGCCATGACCTCAATGGTAGAGTATTATGACCCCTGTGATCAAAGACATCATTAACAAAATCAAAAAAGGGAAGAGTGCAAAAAATATCATTGTATTCTGATAAAATTTCTTTACCTGCAAGCATATTCAACGAACTTATGGTATTTTACGTAGGGAAAACAAAAGAGAATGAAGAATGAGAAAGGAACTAGCACAACAATAAAAATAGTCAAGATATCTAACCCCAATCACTCATCAGAATGTTACCCCGTGTAACAAACACTTTTACAAATACTCAAGGAAAGTAACATAATTCTATCTCCTTAAATTCTGCAATAAAGTACAATGTCAATAAGAAATTCGTAAATTGAAAGTAAATCCATCCACTTCATGAGATTATGTGGTAGTTAGTTCTAACTTTTGTGAAATGCAAAATAAATGATAGTTGTGAAAATTAAAATTTTTGAGATTCATTGAATGCATGCTACCTTGTGATAAAGTGATAAAATTTTTCATGAATTTTTAAAATTATAATGTATTTTCTGTACAATCATTGTGTTGAAACTAACTTTAACTAGTCTTCAGAAATTGAAAATCCAAAAGAAAATGCACCCAACATGTGGAATTAGCACCATCACCATTAAAGTCCCATCTTTAAAGAATTGATAAATAAATAGTGCATTTTAACATCAGACTAGCTGTCACAAATTAGCAAAAATTCACCTGAATTAGTAAAAATTCAAAGCAATCAGCACAAAAATTTGAAGTCAATAATCAGAAATTCCAATCAGTCAGCAAAAAGAATTCAAGTATTCAAATTAAACAATCAAAGATTAAGAAAAAATTGCAAGCAGTTATGGACTGTAGCATCAAGGTCGGTGAACAAAGAAGGGATTGAACGAATAATCATCAATGAACAAAGAAGGGATCTGATAAAATCAATCAAGGTCAGTGAACAAAGAAGGGATTTGATGCAAACAATTAAAATTAGTAAACAAAGAAGGGATCTGACACAATCAATTTGAAATTGGTGAACAAAGAAGGAATCAGATAAAATTAGTGAACAAAGAAGTGATATGATAATATCAATCAAGGCTAGTGAACAAAAAGGGATCTAATGCAATCAATCAAAATCAGTGAACAAAGAACGAATCTGACAAATCAATCATCAGTGAACAAAGAAGGGATTAGAAAAAATCAATCATCAGTGAACATAGAAGGGATTTGATAAAATCAATCAAGGTCAATGAATAAAGAAGGGATATCAATCGAAATATGTGAACAAAGAAGGGATCTGATGCAATAAATTGAAATCAGTGAACAAAGAAGGGATCTGATAAAATCAGTGAACAAAGAAGTTATCTGATAAAATCAACCAAGGTCAGTGAACAAATAAGGATCTGATCAAAATCAGTGAACAAAGAAGTGATCAGATAAAATAATCATGGTTAGTGAATAAAGAAGGGATCTGATGAGGTTAGTGAACAACAAAGGGAGTTAATCACCATTCCATGTCAGTAAATAATGAAGGGATTTGACAAGTGCACAGAGGTAAGTATCCTTATACTTTAATTTGAAATTGAGTGCTTATTAGCTTTGCTACAATTTGTCAAGCAAATCACGATAAAGAGGGGCAACTATAAGCACCCAATTTCTGGATAATTTGAGTTTGGATGTGACATAAGACCTAATGATAAAAATTGACAGTGAAATTTTGATTTATCTATTTTGAATAAAATTTGTAAATTCTTTTAGGACTTATGTTAAATTTTATTTATTCTAGTTAATTTAAAATAAATTTTAAAAAAAATCTAAGGGAAAATCCAAAAAAGAAAAAGAAAATTCAAAAAAAAGGGAAAAAGAAAGTTAAAAAATAAGAAAAACAAAAAGGGAAAATGGAAAATGGGCTGAAATTGGCCAAAATGAATTTAAATAAAAAAAAAGTGGCTAAATTGGTCACTTTTGGCCAAAATAATTTAATTTGATTGGCCAATGGTCAAAAGCGTTTCAATTTAAAGTGGCCATAAATGGCTACTATTGGCCATTTTTTTTCTTTCTTTGCTTTTAGCCGGAATTATATAATTCTGATCAGAATTACATAACGCCGGTCAGAATTATAGGATTTCAATTAGTAAAACAGCTCCCGCAAAATTTTTATTTATTATATTTTTCATTGATTGTCATTTTTATTTTATTTGATAAATGTATTGATAAATATGTTTGTTTTTTTAGATAAATAATTAAATGAATTATTTTTATCTGGTGCCCAACTTAGGGTTATAGGAGTGCTAATTTTATAAATATGTGATTTTCTTTTGGACTAATACACAAATAGGCCCTTTAACTTGTGACACGGGATCAAATAGGCCCAAATTGAACTTTTTCAACAAATAGGACCCAATAATTCTACTTTTAATACCAAATAAGCCCGATTTTGACTCAAACTCTGTGCATGTAACCTAAATTCTATGAAAATAAAGTGAAAATTTGTACTGACTATTTTATTAATATTTTAAAAATTAATTAAATTTAAAATATTCAAAAAGCGCATAAATCAACGAAACTCTTTGTTTTCTACTCCTTCTCTCTCTCTCTCTTTTGCCACTTCCCCTTCACATTAATAAAGGGTTTTGAAAAGTCAAACTATTATAAATACTATTTTTTTGAATATTAAATAAAATAGGATTAAAAAATTAATTTTTATTGAGAGTTTGATTGTCACGCTTATCATGATCCAAAAATTAGGTTTATTTGGTGCTAAAAGTAGAAGTATTGGATCCTATTTATTTAAAAAGTTCAATTTGGGCCTATTTGATCCTGTGTCACAAGTTAAAGGGCATATTTGTGTATTACTCCATTTTCTTTTCATAGAGGGAGGCTCCTCCTGGCTTTTTCTTTTCTTTACTTCTTTTGATTTTAGCCATGAGCCAAAACACTATGTACGCTTTTATTCTTCTTTTACATTCTTTTTCAGATTTTTCATTCCTTTTCCATGAATCATATCTAAATTGCATCCAATTTTGATTTTTTGATTTTATTTCGTTTATCCTCATCAATATTGCATACAAAATTTTCATCTACTCTTTCTTCTTTTGATTTTTTGATTTTATTTCTTTTGATTTTATTTAATTTCTATTAAAATACTCTAGATTCTTTCTACTTTTTAAAAAAAAAAATTTGTTCATTTCATGATGGGTGGAGTTACATGATGAACACACTATGGAAGAATATCATCCATGGAGAAAATCCATAATTAAAGTCGTGGAATCAATACTAGCCTTTTAGTTTGCGTAGTTTATTCTATTTTTCTATTTTTTGTATTTCTGTGTTTTTTTATTTTTGTATTATTATTATTATTATTATTTTTAGGTTGTATTAATTTTATTTTTTTAATTTTGAATAGATTATTGTAATAGCCGCAATAGTGGGAACAATGGAACCCTATATGTGTTGTGTGTTTTATTTTAATTAATTGGTTAGTAAAATTAGGGTTTCAATTGAATAATTCAATTGAAATCAATGTGGCATAGACTTAAATTAGGGTTTCCTATAAATTAATTATAATTAGGTGAATAGATTAGGGCTTTTATTTATTTGTTTATTATTTTAGGCCCATTTTTGTTATTTAATTAATTTTAGTTTTAATAATTGGGTTAGAATTTAGGCCCATTTAATCAGCCTAATTAATTAAATAGGTCCATAATTTAATAGATTTACATTAATTAAAATGGATTTTAGGTCCATAATTAATTTCATTTTAGGTTAGGAATAATTTAGGTCCTTTTAGCTAATTTAGACGTAAGCCCACTTAGGTTAATTAAAATTATTAGGCATAGCCCATTAACTAAAGTCATTTTCCATAAATTGTAATCTTTAGGCTCACTTGTAAACTAAAACATATAGATTTAGTCCATCTAATTAAAATTGTGTAGATTGGATTAACTTAGAGATCCTTTGCTTTGAATGAATGCATTGTTTATATAACTTTTATAATATTGGTTGCCTTGGAGTTGATTGTAAATTGGATTTTAAGATGAAATTGCATGTAAATAGAGAATAAATTAATAACTAATAAAGTAATTCTAAAAGAACATGATACTAAAGGAAGTTCGTATTTTGTGTTATTATCCTGGGTGGCGACTGCTCATCTCCATGCCATGTCATTATTATATGGTAGTGTGTTCCCTAGAGTCCTGAACTCAAGCAGTGTTGTGGTTACTAAAAACTTGGATGCTTTCTAAACTCTGCCATCTACACTTGTCCTTAAGCAAGAGAAATAACAAACACTAAACCATTGATTACTCAACCACAATCAAGGACACTAAACTTCCAAGATATGCAAAATAAACAACACCAAACTTAAGTATGCTTATTAATGAGGATAATTAAACAAAAATATCTTATATGCAAACAATTTACTAAACATAACCAAAGCATTTACTCATGTAGAGATTGAATAAGCATGGTAACAGAATAAAAAAATAAATAATATCATGGGAATATCATGAGATTGCAAATGTTTTTCTTTGTGAGTGCATTTTACACTCAATCTCATAATAATTTGGTTTGGTGAATGCATTTTACGCTCTGTCTTACTTTTATTATTGCTTGCTTCTTTTTATTAGCGAGTGCATTTTATGCTCCATCTTGGTTTTATTTTTCCTTATTTATATTTTATTAGCGAGTGCATTTTATGCTCCATCTCACTTTAATTTTTCCTTTTTTCAAGTTATAACCTTAAGAAACTCCATTTTTATAAATATTTTTTAAAAGAAAGAACTATACCTATGTTAATATCTCAAAGCCTTAGATTATAAAAACTAAACCATCCAATTATAAGTATCATGTTCAACCATCCTTAACAATAAACACTCTCAGTTTGATGCTATCAAAACTACACACTTATCCTCTCATTATCCCCAATTATAGATTAAGTAATCCACAAGACTCTAAAACTCAAATAATGCAAATACACAATTACAATATTGAAAATTAACACAAATTCAACAAAAAATCAATCACAAAGTGACAAGCTACCCCCACACACTTAAATTCACATTGTTTTCAATGTTGAGAATAATTAAACAAAAGGAGAGGTACTTCCCGATATAATTTCTTAATGCATAGTTTAGAACTTTTAAGTTGACAATCTAATTATTATAATTGAGATCCATAATATAAAAATGAAAGGAACAAGAATAATAAAATATATACATAAATGTGCCATCTAAGCATTCAGCTAGAAATAGAACATTAAAATAGAAAAATAAAAGAAAATCTAAAAATAAAAAATATTAAATGACAAATCATGAAGAGCCATCTAATAATCAAGGTACAATGGGGTCATCATCCTTATTATCATGTTGCGCCTCAACAAGGCTAAAACCTCTATCAAGATTAGAGAATAATGGTCGTGGTAGTAGTAGGAAGTTCTATGCCTAACAAAATGCTTTAAAAATTATAATAGAGCCAATCCAACATCATAGTGTGTGTTGACGCCAGCGGGACCGACTCGGCACTCTTTGGATCACCAACCCTTTTTCCTTATTACGGGAAAATAGAGGGTTGTGAGGGGAGTACTGAAAGAGCTTAGGCATGACATAAATGCACTCACAACCCTTCACTCAAGTAGGAGAAATAAAGAGTTGCCACTCGGTATCACCCAAGAAATTGTCCATTTTAAGGACTTAGGCAAACTCGATCCTTTGCTTGGAACCGCATTAGCCCATTGAATAAAGCATTAGGGTCGGATTTTGATGTCAGTAGGCTTAGGCTCTTTTGTTTGAGGCATCTCCATACCCCCCGTATGTTAAGCACTGTCGGCCTTACTTTATGTACAGTGCTTCCAAGAACTATGTACTATTATAGATCAACTTCTACATGAAAATTCGAACACAATATAAACACACAAGCATAAAACAATATAATGAAATGATGCATGAACATGGCAAATGACATAATAATAGGATGATGCATGATCATGGCATATGCTAAACTAATGCACTTAGATTTAATCATGGCACACATGGCACAACATAGTAACATGCTATAATAATAATACACAAACATGGTATTTAACTATAATCATGCAATAACAATAAAACATATGAACATGATAAATATAAATCAATAAAGCAAGTAATTAACCCATGGCATGGTAATTATGCCATAATCATGATATGAACAAATATATGCATGCTAAGCAATGAAATATGAGAAATAAAAGCAATAAATTGCAATAAATTAAAAGAGAAGAGGGATGAATATGACTAACACATTTCGCAAATATCCCCTCCACTACTGCTCCATATTCAAAGTTTTGGGGCAATAAAACATTTTATTTGAAAAATGAAATAAAAATAACTTTACAATCCAAAATAAAGATGAACGTAGCTTTAAAAAGAAATAAAAATGAATATTTTTTAGAGTTTAAATAGCAAGTAAATTGAAAATAAAAATAAAGGAAAAATACTTTTTTTGGTTTAATTATGTGAACCATTAACTCATAATATGAGATTTCATCAAGTTAGGCCTCAAAATGTAAATTTTGTACCTTGGATGAACATTTCTCATAGTACAATAATTGAACATATAATCAAATCATTTTATTTTTTAAAAAAACTAATAAATAAAGGAAATTTTGATCCATATCCTTGCATTTGGATGATTTTTGTGATCAACAAAGAACAACACAAAGAAAGCATAAAAAAGGTATTAATCTTATTTAAGGAAAAAATCAAACTTACTATGAAAAATGATAATTTCTTATTAAAGAAAATTCCATATTTAAATAAAATGAGAGAAAATGAAAACAAATTTATTTATTGAAAAATAAGTACAAACGGCACCATTTTAATAACCATAAGAGATTAATTACCTAATAAAAGAAGAAAACAACTTTGGTTTATTTTTGGTTTATTTTTTGTTTCTGGTAGTATATGAAACACAAATTAAACATAAAAACATAAGGCAATTTGTTATAATCAAGCCAAATTAAACATGAACAATATTAAAGAGGTCACATAAAAATGAAATCATAAATTAAAGCAAATAAATAAAGGAGGAGTGGGTGTAGAGATTACAAATAAAAAGATAATAATAACAAGGACATAATTAAGGCATAAAAATAAAAAGAAATGAGAATTGAGTGTAGAAATTGAGA